>LYNE01001089.1:0-12486 GCA_001662545.1 Rosa x damascena | reverse complement strand
CTATATTACATACGGCCAAGCATAAGCAACGACCTCTTAGGTGGGCCCGGCGACATGGCTAGTCCCTCCTACGACATGCATCCGGTAGTCCGACACCCGATCTACCTCGTTATGGTGGAGGTCGGCCGATACTTTGTAGGGAGGCTACCCTCCCATTCTCTCCAAGAGGCTTCAAGAGAAGCAATATGTATGTTGTGTCCCACATCGAGAATATAGAATAGAGTGGGGCTTCCTTTAGCTATAAAAGGAAGTCCTCTCCTTCTTAGAGAGGATGGATCCATGATCCCCAACTTGTATCACTACAAAGGTCACTTGACCTCACTCATAGTAAAATATCTAAGTGGACATAGCCTTGCCTCAAGGGCAAGGTGAACCACTATACATGCTTGTGTCCCTTTCTGTCTCTCTCTCCCCATCATGATCCACACTTAGTTCCCGTTCCGTATTCTTCAACAGAAACAGTTTCTTACGTATGTCCTAATTTTTTTTTTTCCTTTTGGGTGACAATTAGAAAGACAAAAATATCCAACATGTGAGGTCAAGTTAATGGAGAAATTAGATGGAAAGTTTAAAAGTCAAAGATAGGTGTAAATTGGCAACAAATAGAAAAAATGAGGGTGTAAATAATCAGAATTGAAATGTTAGGGGGTAAATCGACAGCAATAGAAAAAGTCGGGGGGTAATTTGACTATTACAATTAGGGCTGCCACTTGGTTTGGTAATTACCAAACCGACCGAATACCAACCGATGTTTTAGGTTTGGTAAACATACTTTTTGGCAACCGAGACCGATAAAACCGAAATCGAAAATTACCGAAAAAGTTGGTTTGGTTTTGGTAAATACTGAATCTACTGATTATCTAAATATTAGATTTATATACTAAAATTTTCAATACACATACATGTATATTAAGAAATAAACATAAAAACTTTTATAATAGTATGAACATTACTACATATACTTCATTAATAGTACATGTATTTTAAGTAACCTAGTCAAAGATGGTTAAATAACCTAGTTTTATTGAAAATTGTTAGAACTTGATGTCATATATACAAAAGAAAGCTATAATTAGTAGATGAATACAACGTTTATGACTATAATTAGTATTGTAATTAGGGCTGTCACTCGGTCGGTTCGAATCGGTTATAGGTATTACCAACTTCAAAACCAAAGCTTTCGGTTTCAAAACTGAGCTACCAATTACCAACCAAAATTTTCAGTTTTTAATTATATCTACCAAATTCAGTATTTCGGTATTACCAACTTTAGAATAAATAATTCTTTATAATAAAATTAGAATGAAAAAAATTAGATTTTTGAATTTTATAGCGAAAGCTCTCCTAAGAAAATATTTTTAATGAAGAGCTTCTTGTTTTTTTGGTAAGTCAAGTACGACGTTCATTTCCTGATTACCGTTTTCCTCACAGAAACAATGGTAACCATACAAAAGCCTCCTCATTCCAATTCCTAGCGCGGAATAGAGGGAAAAAAAAAACAACAGTTTTCCAAATGCTATCAGTCACTCCCCCTCTCCTTCTCCACAGAAACTCCACCCTCTTCTTCTTCCCATCATTCCCAATCCGTACGAGGCCTCCGAGCCCCTTGAGTATCTCACGATGCTCTTCGGGCCTCCAAGAGGCCAAGGACACAGATCAGCTCCCATCGGACGAGCTCTCCGCCTCGTCGCCGTTCCCGGCCGTCAAGGCGGCGAAGAGGGTGGTTCTGGTGAGGCACGGGCAGAGCACGTGGAACGAGGAAGGTAGGATCCAAGGCAGCTCCAATTTCTCAGTGCTCACCAACAAAGGCGAGGCTCAGGCCCAGACTTCCCGCCAAATGCTCATCGGAGATGCCTTCGATGTCTGCTTCGCCAGGTCCGCTTCTGTACTTTCACTTTGTTTCGGTCGCCTGTGACTTTTAAGTCTTTCTCCATGTTCTGCAATTGTCATCTGATGCTTTAAGAAACAGTTACATTGTTTAGGGATATGATTTACAATTTAAGGATTATTCTGAGTTTGTATTAGGTAGTTATTTAATCTGCTTGATGATTTCGGATTGATGTGACAGGGGTTTTAGATTTTAGGGTGAAAGGAAAACTCTTATGAAAGTTTAACTAATGCTATCAATCTGTTAGTTAGTAGTGTAATGTGGGATGAGAGTGTATGCATCTATGATCAATGTCTTATGTTACATCTCTCCTTTGAGGGATTTCCCGAGTCGTGCATTAGCAAATTGGATTCGTACTACTGCCTGGTACTATTGAGCAAACAAAGCAATGACATGTCTTGTTGATTATCCCAAGGCTTAATCCCACTTACTTCCATTTTTAGAGTATTCTACATCTTAAAATTTCTTTTAAAACAGTGATATATTAAGTAGTGAATATATAGAATGGTATTAGACTGTGAGATACTGAGTTTGAATCCAACTACAACTTCCACTTTATATTGAATATAATGTTGGGACCTTTAGTGATGTGGAAGGCCTCACCACCATGGGGAGAAGACTGCTCCCTGCTAAAATGTGTTGTGTGTTGCAGTCCCTTGGCACGGTCAAAGAGAACAGCTGAAATTATATGGGACACTCGCAAAGAGGAAATGATTATGGATTTTGATTTGAGGGAAATCGACTTGTACTCATTTCAAGTGAGTTCTATTTGTCATCTTCCTTACTGATTGTGTTGTTGAATCAACATGAGCAGGACTTGTACCAACACAAAGTGGTGAAGTTGTTATTGTGTTGGTTAATGTAATTTTTCTGATTGTAGGGCCTCTTAAAGCATGAGGGAAAAGAAAAGTTTGGTGCAGCTTTTCAGAAATGGCAGGTAGATGCACCAAATTTTAGCATTGATGATCATTATCCAGTGAGAGAGTTATGGGCACGTGCTAGGAGCTGCTGGACTAGAATACTATTGCATGAAAGCAGGTCTGTTCTTGTGGTTGCTCATAATGCTGTTAATCAGGCTCTCGTTGCAACAGCCATTGGTATTTTACTATTTTTCCATTCTCTGTAGTAGATGTACCTGAAAAGTCTTTGCAGACATAGTTTTTCCCTTCCTCTAAAGAACTCTTCCTTCGAAAAATTTCAGGACTGGGAACAGAGTATTTCAGGACTTTAGTTCAGAGCAATTGTGGTGTAAGCGTACTGGACTTCACCCCACGTGCTGAGGGTGGACCACCATATATCTGCCTCAATCGTCTAAACCAGGTATACAGCATCTTTACTGAAAAAAAGAAAGAAAGAAGAAAAAATCACTACTGATTCATAAGCTACTTTCTCCATAATGTTGATGCTAGGAATTATGAGTGTCTGTCTGTCTCTCCCCTTCCCTCCCTCCCTCTGTTTATGTATTTGGTTCATGAAGGTTTTACTGTTATGTAGGTTCAGTAACTGGATATGCTGTCCTCTAAATGGTATTGCAATATTAGTGCAGACCCCAAGTTCACCTATTGAAGCTGGAAGTTCAGGGGGAAGGAAAACTAGTAAGCGGATCATACTTGTTTGTCATGGATCCACACAAATAAATGCAGAGGTATCTCACAATGATTTTAAAGTGCCTTGCGAAGTTGTAGTTATATTCTTCTAAACTCTCTGAATCAACAGATTGGTTCAATTTGAATAGCGGTTGGATTGTAATGGGATTGAAAGAACTGATATTCCTTCATTCCTCTTTGCAATTTGTGGGCAGTTTTGAGCTTTTAATTAAGTTGGAAGCCTATCTGGGTTGGTGGTAGTAATGAATAATGTCTTAGAAAGTCAGTGTTATTGCTGCTCTGCCAGATTTATGTGTAACTGAGATTTGAAATGCTATTCTACGGCAATATTTAGTATAAGTCTATCATTTAATGACAGTTGGACTGGAAATAGTGTAGATCATATAAAGACTTGGAATAATTCACATGTGGGTTTTATCATTTTGAGACGCACAGGATAACAAAATTGTGCTTGCCAAAATATATCTGGAAATATTTATAGATATAGGTCTAAATTACTAAGTTCCATGTTGTTTAACATACTTGTTTTTCTTCTTTTCTGGGGAACAGCCAATGGACATGCTTGGAGTTATAAAGGTACAGCATCTACTGTTTACTTTTTTTTTAACATTTTGATATAACATCCTCATATGGTCTGAATTTGATGTTCTCTTGTTAATCATCACAGGCCCAGAAAATTGCCGAGCTACTTCTTGATTTAAAAGTGAACTCTATAGTTAGCAGTCCTAAGGAAGCTTGTGTTGAAACAGCGATTGCCATCTCCAGAGTAAGCTCATTCTAGATGCTCTAAGGTCACTCAGTATGTTACAAATGTATTCTTTCTATCAATTTTGTTCCCAAATTATTCTGTCTGTTGTATTGGAGATTTACATCCTTTGTTTAAAAGAGTTTTAAGTTGTTAAAACCTACTGTAGGTACAAGAAGCTGCAGATTGTTTGGGAGCTGACTCTGTGCCACGCTCTGTGGAGATGAAGCAGATGGAGAACCTTGATGTTGAAAACATTCTTCAGAAGTCAAATAAGGCGAGTTATATAAACATCACCTTTGAGAATATCTCACTTCTTAGATGCCAGGGGTGTTGGGTTGAGTTGTCCATGGTAACCGAGTAACTTAATGTCATAACTGAGCTGAACTTAGAGATGGATAAATCTGCATGTTCTCATCCCAAACAATAGAACAGTAGAGTATCTAGCATGAAACATGCATGCCTGTGATCTCTTTGCTACCTGTTAGTGCAACAGAGTCCATGAGGCTGTGAACAAGCTAGATTTGTAACTTCATGTTCTCACTCTGCTTGGTTGATTTTGTCTCCTAAAGTTTGTTCTCATCTCTTTTGTGCAGAATGAAATGGGGATTCCATCTCTTCAACCCGGTTGGCTTAATGGGTTTGAGGATAGAGTCGTGGAAGCTGTGTGGGATCAATCTGAGAAGGCCTGGCAGTCTCTGCTAGAAGAAGTAGCTGATGAAGCAGCACCGGAAAAAAATGTTGTTGCAGTTGGTCATCCTGCATTGCACATAGCATTGCTGGGGCACTGCCTGAATTTGACAAAAGAATGGTTGGGATCATTTCATCTTGATACAGGAAGCATCAGTATCATTGATTTTCCAGATGGTCCTAGTGGGAGAGGAGTTATTCGGTGCATAAACTATACTGCCCATTTGGGGAGATGGTCAGTACCTATAGCCAAATCAACAGTAAACGATAAAAATATTTAGAAATGATTCGTGTGGTGAACTGGTATAGTTTTCTTTGGAGTTCGTATACTGATCCTACTGTATCGAAGTAGGATACAAAAAGAGATGGAATTACTTTGATCCATGTATTATAAATTTAATTTTTAGTTCTTATCTTTGTATTTGTTGTTAGTCTTGTTCATTGTCCCCAAATTGTCAAATTCCCGGCAATTTTGTTACACTTACAAGACTACTACTCCATTTGGATATTGTTGTTGAGCTATAAAAACAGGATAAAATACTAAAATAGCGCATGCAACAAAGTTTAGCAAAGGTTAGCAAGACTTTTTCTTTTTTCTTTTTAAAGAAACCGGGGAGGTTTATTCAGAAACAATGCTAACCCTAGTCCTTGTCCAAAAAAAAAAAATCAATATTGTGACCCAAGTGTTGGTTATAGAGTACTCAGAACCAAATATGATAAAAATTGAACTATAATTTCTATAATTTCCTCCGTTTATAAATGTAGGATCTGAAATATTGGATCATGGATGAACTTCATTTCGTTTTCAGAAATACGCTCTAAAGACATTGCATTATCAGAATATACGATAAGAAACTTAAAATCAATTGAGCAATACAAATAATAAGTGACGCACAAAGTGCACGGTCCGGGGATGAAGGTAAAAACTATGTCAAGCAGGTTTCATAATTTGAACCACGTCAGCTTTTTGGTAATTTACTTTGCGATATTTAATTTACTTTGCGATGTAAATATCTAAATCACACTGGGCCACAATTAGAATTGCAACAAAATATAGGGAGTACAAAAGAAAGACAAAACTATATCTCCCGTCTGATTTCATTTCAGTCACTGTGAGGGCTTTACAGAGGTTTTAGGGTTCTAAACATAAACACAGATAGATAGAGACACAATGTCAGCTTCAATTGCCGGAAGAACCACAATTCTGCGCGCCTTTTGCAGAGCAACAACAACAACAACAACAACAACGCCAAGAATTTCAAGAACCACATGCCTCCCTTCCATTCGCTCCAATTCCACGCCTCGTTGCCCCACTTCACGGTACTACTACCTAATCTTCAATCTTCTCTAAGAGATGAATATATCTACCAAATTTGTGCAAATGTGATCATTTCGTTTGTCTATTTGTAAATTGAAAGGCTGTTGCGAAGAGAATTGAGCTCGCTTCAACCCCTCCACAGCTCCATTGCTGCTGCTTGCCTCGTCTCCAAGCTCCCAAATCTAGCTGCCTCCTCCTCTGAAGGTCACTCTTATTCCTCATTTTCTCTTTGCGCTTTTCGATACTCAATGTTGTACAATATTGTTACATAACATGTCAATTTGTATCAATCTGGCACTGTTAGTTTCTTTGGTTTTGTTAGATGTACCCAGGTGGGATTTATGTTTAGAGTTTTAAATTACCAGGTCGAACCAAATCATCGAAAAGCTTGTTTCATAACAACTTTAAACACCTCTTAGTTTTATTGAGCAGATAGGTTCAGAGTGAAGCCTAGTCGTGTCCCAATTGGATCACTGTGAGAGTTGTAGAAAATGTAATTGAAGGCTACCAGTGCTTTGTTGTTGTCTCTGTGTTTGACGGACTGCTCATCCATTTTACCTGTACTTTCTCAGCTTTTATAGAAAAGAGAGAGAGAGAGAGAGAGAGAGAGAGAGAGAGAGAGAGTCGCAGTAAATGCGGTATAGATCATTTTGTTCAAAAGTTTAGAAGGGACAACAGTGTAAGTATTGAATATGAGGAAAGACTAAGCATACCTATTATTTTGAGGGGAAAATATGTTACTCTATTCTACTAATGATCATTGGTCATAAAATTACTTGTACCAAAATAGGAAAAAACAGCAATGGAACCTGCTTTATGCTCCGACATGTATATTTGTTGTTTAGATTACTTGTTTACAAATTCTTAGCTCTCTTTTGGGAGTTACATGATCTGTAGTATGTTTGTCTTTGTCTCTGTGACAGGTAGATTTGTGAACTATCTCAGTCCTATCTAGGAGTGAGCGCTTGCAGAGATCAGAGTTCTTTTGTTGTTCATGAGTTTGCTCGTAAGTTCTTTCAGAAAATCAGAATGCCCGTCTTTCAAGGTTAACAGCTGAACATGTTTTTGTTTAAATTATATAGAAAATCTTTAGCATGACTTGAAATTCTTCTACTTTTTACATGGTGAATTAAAGTTAGACTCATGACTGAGATGATGTTCTTGTACTGTTTTCAAGTAATGTCATATGACTTGTATCAAATCATTTGTATCAAAGTAATAAATAAAATGACATGAGATGTTAATCTTGGGAAAATAAATTACTAGAAGGGATCCTGATGGAATCGTAATAGCTGGGTTTCCACTGTTTTACTAAACAGGCACCAAATTATGTCCATTGCGTTGAAATTTGCTATGGTATTACAGTTTATGTGAATAAAAACTTGGTGAGTTAAATATTATGGTTAGTGACAACCTTTTTGATATTTTGTTAGAAAAGTTTAAAGTAGTAAAATCATTACAATCGAAGTCCTTATAAATATGTAAGGAATCCTGAGAGTTTGAGAGTCTTAGTCACTACTCAAATTTGAAACTAGGAATAGTGCTAAAAGATGTGGGTACATTATTTCTGTATTTCTGAGTCTTGTTACTTGACAAATGATTTTTCTCTTTAAATGATTGTTCATTTAGTTTGGGGTTCTGCAAAGTTTAATGCTGAAGGAGGGGATATCTATAAATCCAGTATCCTTTCACGTAAATGGTTTTCTAGATAAATTTCAGTGTGAGGCATGTTTTTAAAGGAGAACTGCCACATATTTACCTTTGTGTGCTTATTAGGCAAGTCTATTAGAGTTGCATGGCTGTGTGCAGTAGTAATTGACATGATCAAAAGAAGGTAATGTCATCAACTAGTCATGCAAGCAGAATCTAGTTAGTAAAATGATAGTTATTGCAAGTTTGTTGAGGTGCTTCCTTAAAACAAGATATTAGGGTTGTCTGAGAGTCAAAAAGTAGTTATTTATATTTATATTTCCTTGATCATCTTATATAGTGTCAGAAATCTTCCTGATGATGCGGACACATTTACTGTTTAGGGTTAACTAGCTCTCCAATAAATATTTGATAGTTAAAATCAGGATCTATTCTTCTGCAGTTTCTTAACGGTTTGAATAAAGTCTTAAAAATTTTCATTTGTTTAGTATGACCATTTATGATTAGTTATTGATAGGTTAGTAAAATAATAAAATTTTATGGTAATTTTCCAGTTTTTATGGAATTTCCCCCTTTACAAGCTTCCTGCTTGCTAGAGCTCAGCACTAATTGATAATTCCTTAACTCGTTTACCTGGTTTTTTGAGTAACCATTTAGTATTCATTGAGGATTTTGCTCTTTACGTCTGGATGAGGATTTGGTTGGTGATTCATTTACTTGGAATTGAACTTGGTTTCCAAGATAAGTTGGCTATGAGCCCATATCTCAGTTACTCTTTCCTAGTAACTAGATGGAATTCTTTTGTATCAAAACCACCTCATTTAGGATGAAGGCATTGTTAACGAATGATGGTAGAGTGAAAAAGAAGCGAGATTTGGTTGAACTAGAAATTTGGTTTGATTTGCTTCTCAGAGATACAAGAGGTGTGCATGCCTTTTGCTTCAAATAGTTGAAGAAGCCACCTAGTCCTGTGTCATTGCTGTTCTAGTTTGTGCTCAGATTGTTATAATTATTCTTTATATGAATTGGCTGGGGACTGAAAATTAACAGGAGACATAGTAGATTCTTACATTTAGGAATAGTCTCCCTTCACATAATCCTTGTTCTCAGGATTGAATTTTGGGAAAAAAAAAAAGGTCTCATCTTTGAGCTTGACTGCACAAGTCCCTTTCCTCGCTTTTAGACCTCAAGAGGAACCCAGATTGCCTATAGAAAAGTGTTGATGCATGGGAAGTATGTCTCGAGGATTCAAATTCGGAACCTTGTAGTTATAGTGGTAAGAAGAGTAACAAGCATTAACTACTACAAGTCTACACCTACAGGGCCCTCGCAATTAAAATTTTTTTTTTTCCATACGGTTTTGCATTACTGTTACTATTAGATTGGATGTCCCTTTGCATTACTGTCACTATTAGATTGGGTGTCCTTCAAGCAAGTTCACATGTTGGGGCATTTGGGTCGGTCACTGTTTACTCACTTTTTTAAGGTTGCTTTTACACTTTTTCCAGCCCAATGTTCAGAATGGTAGTCATGAACAATTGCTCGTAGCTCTTCTTTCGATTGATCTCTACCCCTTGTTGGATCGTGGTTAACAGATCTCCAAATGCACAACTGGACATCTTCAGGGGCATCATGTCCCCGAATTTGATGATTTTGCAGCTTTAGAGCCATATTGCCAACAAAAAATTTGGAAAGATGGAAAATATTAGGAGGAAGAGTTTTTGCAACTTTGAAAGAAAATTTTACATATATTCCTTTTTTAGTATCTAACTGTTGCAAATGACATTTAGAATGGACTGTCCATTTCAAATTTTATTAGATCCAATGGCTAAGTTTCATTGATGTTGCAATTTCAATTTTAAAGAGGCCTAATGTGTGGGCCGGTGGCTGCCAATTTTCACCGGTGGACCTTGGATTTCTCACTTTTTGAGGCTAAATTCTCGTGGCGTCTGGGCTAAACAGGTCCAGTGGATTTGTGTTTGCTGTGAGGGAGGCTGGCGGATCTAGCGCTGGCTGTTCAGGGTTGCTTCTGATCAGCCAAAAACTTTCAAGTTGGCGGGGTTTCGATCGGCAACGAATGGTCAGGGAGAACGAACATCTAGGTGTGCCAGCTGCAAAGGAGGTTGGAGTGAGGTTTGGGTTTAGGTTGGGCCTTGTTTCCAGCCCAATTTTGTCTTTGGGCCTGTTCTTAGATTCCACCTTGGATATGGGCCTAACACTGACCAAGCTTGGTTGTTGCCCATTTTTGTTGTTTTTGTGTTTCTTGGTTTTTATTTTGTTGTTATTTTAGTTATTCAAATAAGTCAGGCCCTTATTCAAAAAAAAAAAAAAAAAAAAAAAAAAAAAAAAAAAAAGAAGTCAAGCCACAAACTTCGTGGTTCTTTTGCGCTTCAATCCAAAATTATATGATGATAGATGACATTTAAATTTATCACGTATTTACTATTAGGAGGTGCAATTGACGCGAGCACAACTACCTTATTAGCGGATATAGAGCCACTAATTGGTTGGTAAACAATCGTTTCTTCCACCATTGGTGGGTACTTTATTGGTTTTGAGTCATCACGGTTGCCATGTTTACTGCTACTGCTTGAGGTATATAGGAGATTGCATAGCTCATTTATTGTTCTCTTGGACTTGGAAAATTATGTTCAAAATCATTGGTTTGATATAAAATTTCACAAATGGTCACTCAACTATGACTCATTCGACACTTTGGTCACTGAAGTTTCAAATATATCACTTTGGTCACTCAACTATTACATTGTCAATCACTTAAGTCACTTTGTTAATTTTTTTTCATTAAAAAAAATTATAAAAAATACTCTTTGGGTGACTTAGTGATATATTTGAAACTTCAGTGACCAAAGTGTCGAATGAGTCATAGTTGAGTGACCATTTGTGGAATTCTCCCTATTATCTAAGTAGGCACACTACTGACTCCTATTTGATATTGCTCACGCTACTTATGACAATTCTTTCAGTAGTAGTAATGAATCTATTGATTAAAAAAAAAAAAAGGTTTGAACTATCTAATACTTGTCCATGGGTTCCATTATGCATTATGATTTTAGCAAAAGAACTATTCAATAAGATGATTTGGTTTCCTAATGTTCTTCTGATGGTGGTCGATTCTCTAAGATTTTATATACCTAACAACACGTTGCTATAAAAAACTTGTAACCGATTTTTATATACTGTCTAGGATCCATAACCCTTCTGCAGACGGCACAAAATTGACCAAAAAGAACTTCCCTGGAAGTACATAGCCTCATACTTACTCCATCCTTGTATATACATTTCTCTTTTTTTTTTTTTAAAGAAAGAAAAACTATGTCCCGACAAATATAGCTAATATTTACCGACATAATATATTGATGCAGGAATTGAATAGAGAATTTGAAATGCCATTATAAGACGTTAATTTCCTGTTAACATGAAAATGGACTTGCAACAACTTCCAAGAAGCTACAAAAGCATCAGAGGCTGTATTAGGTGCTTGCATTACATAACAATATCTTTGACTTGGTAGGATACACTGCATTAATTTAGTTCCAAATTTTATTGTAATGACTAACTTGGAAGACTAGGTTTTCATATGCTTAAATTAATTAGTCGCTGAGATGTCAGATTAAGTTGATAAAAGAATTGGGGGAAGAACAACTAGGCCAGTACTGGTTTGTGGTTGTGAATATGACTGGAGAGAAGAAAATGAAAACTGGAATCAATACCTTGTTAAGTGGTATGTTTGAGAAGGATGACTTGTACCCAATAGGGGCCAATATGTTTCTCTTGGTCTTATTTGCTAATCTTTATTTTAGGGAATGGCTTGTCATAATCAGAAAGCAAACTGCACTTGCATGGGTTGTTGCACTTTGTGCAGTCCAGATCAAACAATTGGTGCTAATCTCTCTCCATTTGTTGTGAAAATGGCAAATCAAGTGGAATTGCATGCAAAGCTAAAGAGGTTCAAGTCCTTATCTTGTTTGGCTAAATAGAGTTGAGAATTAAGTCTGTTAGCAACTACTACTATGCCTTTAGGAAGATATGTTGACACTCACAAATGTCTTGTGCATTAATTCTAATATATTCATGAATGCGTGTACTTGAATGTGTCAATGTGTGGTTTGGGGTTAGGAATCAAAAGAGGGTTGCATATGGGCTCTAGAATGGTTATAGTTTAATTTCAATTATAAATTTGTTTGATTCCCATTTGACGTTCATCTTTACAATAAAAAATCAACAAAATTGCGATCTTACTCATGCAATTACAATCGCATAAGCAAACGAACTAACTGTTTCAAACTTTCAATGAAGATGGAAATGATCTCTACAGTACTATAGAGGGTTCAGATCATTGGATGTCATTAGAACAATGCGAAACTCTTTTGAATCCTAAAATTTCAGCCTACACTAGGAAAGCTCAATAAATTCCAAGGCTTTGTGCCCCTTGATGAACTTTGAACGCTAGCTGTTTAATTAGCACTCTAAAAAACATGGCCTTTCCCAGCAATTCTGTTGAAAAACTAATATATTGTTTCAGAGAAACTGAAGAGTGAATTGGTGAGTCTTCTTCTCATATTGAGGG
>LYNE01001087.1:59952-75843 GCA_001662545.1 Rosa x damascena | reverse complement strand
TTGAAGGAATCGTTGTGAATATGCATAATGAAGACACTCCTTTGAGGAATTCAACTGAGGCAGCAATCTGGGAAACAAATGCATTTGCACAGATGCATAAACTGAGACTACTCATACTAAATCATGTGCAACTCAATGGATATTATACTTCTTTTCCCAAAAGGTTAAGATGGTTGAGTTGGTCTGGATTTCCTTTGGACTCTATACCCGGCGATTTGAATTTGCAGAACCTGATTGCCCTGGACATGCGTTATAGCATGCTGAAACGAGTCTGGAAATATTCAAAGGTATATATATATATATATATATATATATATATATATATACTATTCCCTGTATTCCCTTTGTGTATAACATACCAATTGACTAACCAACCTACGCTCCACTACTTGAATCAATTTTCAGCGCCTTCCGTCATTGAAGATCCTTGATCTAAGCCATTCTGGTAGCCTTACCAAAACTCCTGATTTCTCATTTCTCCCCAAACTAGAGAGAGTGATCCTTAAAGATTGTTCAAGCTTGGTCGATGTCCATGAATCCATTGGAAACTTAGACAGACTTGTTTACCTGAACATGAATGATTGCAAAAGTATTAAGAAGCTTCCGAAGAACTTCTGTAAGTTGGAATTCCTTGAAACACTTCTTCTCACTGGTTGCTCAAGTCTTAATGACTTTCCAATAGAGGATTTGTGGATGATGAGATCTCTGAAAGTTTTCAGAGCCGATGGTACTCCAGTGAACCAATCACTTAATTCCATCCAGGGGAAAAACAAGTTATCCCCTTCTTTTCCACGCTATCTAGTAAGCATTAGTCTCGTGAATTGCAATTTGCAGTCTGAAGATGCTTTTCCCTTGAGTCTTGCTAACCTATCCGGACTGCGAGACTTGAACCTTAGTGAAAATCCAATTGTTCACCTACCAGATAGCATCAGAAATCTTCCTGAACTCAATCGACTTGATTTTACCAACTGCACAAGACTTGAAGTACTTGTAGGGTTACCAAAAGTAGACACTTTGGTTGTGTCATTTTGCTCAGCATTGAGAATTGTAACATTTAAATCAGCTGATTGTAGATCATTAAATCTGGAGAGGGTTGATAACAAGAGTCTAGTTGAGTTTGAATATTGGTTCAAATTAGAGCCTGTTGCAGAAGTTGACCCAGAACTGATTAATCTCTTGGGAGTAAACTTGAGGTCTCTGCATGGCATTCTTATTGATATGCACTCCGTCACTTGGCTTGGTATTCAAAGGCTTCCCATCCAGGTGCTCTCTCTCTCTCTCTCTCTCTCTCTCTCTCTCTCTCTCTCTCTCTCTCTCTCTCTCTCTATTTTCATTAGTCCATGGGGAATTTGATTCTACATCCAAATTCACACACACCTTTTAGATTAAACCCATCTATAAGATTGTTTTAAAATACACCAAAACCAATTAATTAGGTTTTTTAAAAAAAAACTATTAAATAGGATAAATATTAAAACTCATTGTTGTTAAGAATTACTAAAGCTGCCACCATCCCCAAACTTTCTGCAAATGCAACTCTTGAAAAGGTTGCACAAAGACATCGCCCAGAATTAATCAACTCTTGATTCCAGCAATTGAAATCAATATCTGGGTTGGAGGTTATATAATCTCCACATTCAAAAGCTTGAATTATAAGTGCCTAAGTCATTCTCTGAATAATTTAGGTACAAATTGTGAACTCCCTGAATGATATATAGGTACCTAAATTATTTGCTTATGTTAAAACCCACACGATGTTTAACACCTGAATGATAGACAAAATTATGCAATTTTACCTATGGTTCGTTCTACCTAAGTTATTCCCTGATTGATAGGTACAAATTGTGAACTCCTAAATGATAGGTACCTAAATCATTTGCTTATGTTAAAATTCACATGATATTTAACACATGTACGATAGGAAAAATTATACAGTTATACCTATGGTTCATCTAGAAATACCAATTAGCAAGTGAAAGTTAATGACAAGTGTGTTGGATTATTCTATTTCATTTCCAGTAAATAAGGTGAAATGAATATTTTACTAAAAAGTCAACGACTATATTTGAGGAATATTTTATTTATTCAATCATAAGGGTGATTATACAGTTATACCTATTGTTCATCTAGAAATATCAAAATTAGCAAGTGAAAGTTAATGACAAGTGTGTTGGATTATTCTATATATTTCAATTCCAGTAAATGAGGTGAAATGAATAAATATTTTACTAAAAAGTCAACGGCTATATTTGAGGAATATTTTACCTATTCAATCAGAATGGTAAAATAGTCAAACTAAAAAAACGTGAAAATCATGATTATAGACTTAAAACCTATAAAGAATGTTTAATTATGTGAATGGGTGTATATTAAAAGAATGGGATTATGTCCATTTACCCCATTTTTAGATATTTTTTTCCCACTTACCCCATTAAGTTTTTTTAATTCCCTCTTACCCAAAACACTCTAAGGAGGTCTTCCCTAATACCCCATTAAGATTTTTTTTTAGTTTTTTAATTTTTTTTAATACCATTTTACCCTCACCCTTTGTTACTTAGAGAGAGAGAGAGAGAGAGAGAGAGAGAGAGAATGGAAGAGAGAGAAACCATAGAAGACTTCGCCGGAGCTCCGGTCACCGGCTGCCGGAATCCAGCCAACTTTCGCCGGATTTTGGTCACCTGCCGCCGGAATCCGGTCACCAGTTGCCGTCCACTGAAATTTTCAGAAAATCTCACCGGAAAGTTTTTTTGCCCCTAATAGACATCTATTGCCCCTCTATTCCCCTAATAGAGGGGCAATAGACCTCTATTGCCCCCCAATAGACGTCTATTACCCCAATAGTCTATTGCCCCCCAATAGACGACTATCAGCCATGTATTGCCCCCCAATAGACGTCTATTGCCCCCTAATAGAACTTTCGGTCACCGGAATGAGAACTAATCTTTCTAAAATTGGACAAATAAAACTTTGATTAAAGCAAAAAACGAAGAGATTATATCAATTTAAAAACGTCTATTGCCCTCCAATTGCCCCCCAATAGACATTCAAAACTTTTTATCCTTTCCCTCTGCCCCATTACTTTAAAAAAAAAAAAAAATTTGATTTGGGCACCCAAGTCAACAAATCAAAATTCTCTCTCCCTGCCTCGAACATCCGGTCAGTCCAAGACGCCAATCTCTGTTTCCGACAAGGCGTCCCCGGAAGCTTCTCCAATCTCGGTGATCATCCGGTCGGCGATGTTGCGGAGGTCAATCACTGCATCGGAGGGGATGAGATCGAGCTCCCAGATGCTACTGGTGGACCTGTAGTTCGAGGTGTTCGGCAAAGCGCAGTCATCGTCGGCAGAGAAGTCGTCGACTTCGAATTCGGAGCTGTGGTCGTTACTGTGGTTAGCGGAGAAGTGGTGGCTGGAGGAGGAGGAGCCGGGATTGGCGAGGGAGTCTGGCTCGATGGGGGAGGTGTCGTCTTTCCGACTCCGACGAGGAGGGAGCAACTGGGGGAGAGAGAGAGAGAGAGACTGAGTTCAACTCCGGTAGCTCCTACCAGAGCTTCAGGCTTGGACGCCATCGCCGCATGTCGTCCAAGGTCGTGATGCCGGAGTTCGATGCCGCGCCGGAGGTGATGCCGGAGTTCGACGCCATCGGAGAGAGAGAGAGAGAGAGAGAGAGAGAGAGAGAGAGAGAGAGAGAGAGAGAGAGAGAGAGAGAGAGAGAGAGAGAGAGAGAGAGTCGTGCTGGAGAGTTGAGTGGCATAAAATGTAGTTTGTTAATTATGTCAAGGGCAAAACTGTCAGTTTGCTTGAAACAGGGTAAATGAGAATAAAAATTTGTTGCTGGGGTAAGTGGGCTAATTTTGGCCAATTTTGGTGCTTTTAGTCAAGATCCCTAAAAGAAAATAATATAGGAATGGATTTTTCCTAATAGGAGCTTATTTTTTGGGTTTTTTTTTTCTAATTTTTCCAATTTTTTCTAACAGTATCATTCTATTCACAGTTTTGTCCACACAATTATGTTATTTGTTAATCTTTTGCAAACACACGTACTCTTGCATGCATAAAGAATTAAGGTTCCGAACGTTGAATTTAGTGTAGTAGATGGAACTCAGAAATGGCAGGGGAAGTCTGCAATTTCAAATTTGAAGGAATGCTCTCTACAAATTATTTATACATACTGACATACATATATATATATATATATATAAATCTATTCAAGAGTTGAATTCAAATAAGTTTATGATTAATTTGATTTGTTGGAATTAATAGGGACTTCATGAACATGGTATATTCAGCATCTTCTTTCCAGCTCTAGGGAATGAGATTCCAGGAGTGTTCAGCCATACAAGTAGGGATTCCTCAATTTCTTTTACTGTGCCTATGCTTCCAGATGTCAGGATTCAGGGCTTGAATGTCTATTGTGTGTATGCAACTGATGACACTGACCATAATGAACTTATTATCACCGATGATCATGATGCTTCACCGAAGGATATGATGATACAGGTTTACAATATGAGCACGGGTGTGAAGTGGATCTATGCTCCGTTGTTCTTCGGCTATCCGGATGAAGGAAAAGACATGATATGGTTGAGCTATTGGAAGTTAGACAATCAACTGGGAAATGGTGATGAAGCAACTGTTTCTATATTTGCCAATTCTAGGTTTACATTGAAAGAATGTGGCATCCAAATTGTGTACGAGCCAGAAAAGGATATGAGTGGCCAAGACAACAATAACAGTATCAACTCTAATATTCCTTCAAAACATGGAGGTATTTGTGGATATTGGACAGACTTTGAGGTGTCGCCAGGCACATATATCCTCATGGATGGACCTGCGCCACCTGAAGGATATACTCCTAGAAGCAAAATGTGGACATGGTTCCGTCCTATGAGTGAGATAAAAGTACACTCAGGTATGTAGTTAATATGGATCATTTACTCTTGTGTGTGCCTAGCCCTTCTACTAAGGGATCCATTGTTTTGTTTGTTTTGACTTGTGAGAGATTGCATATAGAACCCACTCTCGTCTTGACAGTCCAAACTGCTCAAGCTGATAACAATAATCAGTCAAATTGGAAATCATCATAATCTTGGATTATCATGATGACAATATCACCTGTAGAGATACCTTAAAACTTTTCAATTTGACTGAATTTTTTGCATATATGATACGTGGGAAGCCCTAAAACTCGAATATAGTTCTGATTGTGTGTGCATAGTGAGCAATTACTCCAAATAAATAAGTAAAGAATGTTGGAAAATTTAATATTAAATATTTTATTTTGGGGGCGGATCAATGCATGGCATACAAAATTATAATTAAGATTAGGGGAAATGATCATTTACCCAATTTTAGCTTAAAAATTGACCACTTACCCAAATACTCTAAGAGATTGGCCACTTGCCCAAACACTCTAAGAGATTATTTCCCTAATACCCAATTAAGTATTTTTTTAATTCTTTTTTATTTATTTTTGGGACAATTTTGCCCTCTCCTTCTTTGTCACTTAGTGAGAGAAGTCTTTGGAGACGTTGCCGGACTCCGGTGACCAGTGGCCGGCCGGGGACTCCGGTGAAGGACTTCGACGACCGGTGACCGGAATCCGATAACTGGAGACCGGTGACCGGAATCCGGTAACCGGAGACCGGAATCCGGCTACTGGATTCCGGCGGCCGATTTTATAGCCCCCTAATAATACCTAGTAATCATATTATTGCCCCACAGTAATCATATTATTGCCCCCTAATAATATCCAGTAATCATATTATTGCCCCTCCGTAGAAACATTACTGGCCCCTAATAATATAATTATTGCCCCCCAGTAATATGATTATTGCCCGCAGTAGAAACATTATTGGCCCCTAATAATATAATATTGCCCCCCAGTAATATGATTATTGCCCGCAGTAGAAACATTATTGCCCCTCAATAATGTTATTATTGCCAAGTCAATTTTGAAAAGTTTGCTAGGCAAGTCAAAAAATTACCAAACCAAGCATATAACAAGTATACAACAATACAACACATATACAACAATATATTAGTCGATCTGATGCCAACTCATTAAAAAGTTCATCAAAACAAACAATGAAAAAAAAAATTGATTTGGGCACCCATCTAGGACAAGAACCGATCGATAATCTCCGGCTCTCGAAGGAAACGACGTCGAAGCCAAGAATCATAATCTTGCTCAATGGCGACACAATTCCCCAGCTCTTCATCACCATTATCCGCTACGTCCTCCCCTCCGAGGGCCACACCGTCCAGAAGCTTCTCCTCCTCTACCTCGAGATCATTGACAAGACAGATTCCCGAGGCAAAGTTCTCCCAGAGATGATCCTCATCTGCCAGAAACTCCGCAACAATCTCCAGAGCCCTAACGAGTACATCCGCGGCGTCACGCTCCGATTCCTCTGCCGATTGAACGAGGCCGAGATCGTCGAGCCGTTGATTCCGTCGATTCTGGCGAATCTGGAGCACCGCCACCCGTTTGTTCGACAGAACGCCGTCAGCGCAGTCATGTCCATGTATAGGCTTCCGCAGGGCGAGCAGTTACTGGTGGATGCGCCGAAGATTATCGATCGGTCCTCCATTTGCCACTGCTTCTGGAAATATGACGCCGTGCCGGAGATTCTTGCTCTCTGTCATTGTTTTAGGTGTGTGTGTGTGTGTGAGAGAGAGAGAGAGAGAGAGAGAGGTAGCGTTTGAGAGGAATCGAGAGGGAGAATATGTTAGGAGAGTTTATTAATTAAAAAGAGGGTAAAATTGTCATTGTCATTTAAATTGGGTAAATGGGATTAAAAACTCTTTGGTTGAGTAAGTGGACAATTTTTAGGCTAAAATTAGATAAGTGGTCATGGCCCCTTAAGATTATACTTCAATTTTAGTTCATTGGATTAGTAAGTGTTAACGTTAGTGACCAAGGGGTCTCTAGTTAGCTTTAGAGAGAGAGAGAGAGAGAGAACGACACAAGCGAAGTATAGTGGTTCGTCTCCCGCCTTAGCGGGAAACTATGTCCACTTGAATGTTACACTAGTGTGTTGAGCCTTGCGGCCCAAGGGGATTACAAAAGATGTAATGGAGTGGATGTTTAAGTGGGAGGAGGCATTCCTTTTATAGATGAAAGAAGCCATCTCCTTTACATTTCCTTAGATGTGGGATGTAATAATCACTATTCTAGTCTAGAAAGTCATGTTGTGAGGGTAACTTGGCAAGGCCGGGAAGGTGGCTTCCCGGCGACGTATTTGCCACTTTCGGATACCGTGGCGTAGCTTGAACATAGGGCTACAAGATGCAAGTAGCGGTTGGGCCTCACCATGCCTTGTGGGTGTCCCAAAGAGGGTGTTACTTATGCTTGGTGAAGTAGCAAAACTAGCTTGCTAGTAGAGGTATCTTTAGTAAGAAATTAAGGGCTGAGATTAAATCTTATATTTTTCTCTTGCAACTTTAATTAAAGTTAATTAATTAATTTTAAATTCTAGAAACTTAAATGAAAAATGAAAAAAACTGTTTGCCGGTTGCCAGAGACAGTAGTCGCCAATCCTTAATTTGTGGATGAATAATATAGTGAAAATGTGTGAAGTTGAATAAATGTAAATGACTATGCAATGAGAAGTCATGACTAATCACAAAAGATAACTTTTGGTGAAAAATCTTCTCTCCTCCAAAAGTCACATTACATCTATGAAACACTTGCTATACCATATTCTGAAAATAACTTCTGGAATTCATCTTTCCTCATCTCCTTTACATACGAGTCTTTCTTAATATCCCTGAAAATCAATTGAGTCTTTTCAAAAGAGAGTTCATACACAATCTAAGTTCTCTCTTCTTGAGGTTTGGAGTGCTACTACCACAAGGGGTTGTTGTATCCTAGGAGACGTTTGCCATTAAAACCCTTCAAGCACCAATGAGGAGGCAATTTTGTCTTAAGGACATAGAACCAAGTTCTAGACTCGACCATATTGTTAAAGATTTTTCTAACTTTTATCGTTTTGCATTGTTTAGATATATGCATTCTATTTGGTATATAATCTGCATAAATGATTTCTTGATTTTCTTTTTAATATAGCAACTAGACAACATATTTACCAACAAAGAAAATTTCAAAAAATTCCATATAGCTTTCGAATAGTATTTTGGAATTCTGCCATTTCGGTATCTGAGTAAATGGTTAGGAAAACAAAGTAAATAAGCATTATGTGTCCTGTTTTAATCCAATAAACCACAATATTTGGCCTCAGTATACCTGACTGCCTACCTTTCCGTCTTCATCAGGTGCAAACAAGGAGGAAATGGAGATTGAATCAGAAGCCAAAGCAAATGACCCATCTCAATTTGTATCCAAAAATGTCATCAAGAGATGGTGTGCTCGTTATCTATTCTGCTTGTGCACATGCCCCAGCACTACAAAAAAAAATTTGCATGAGCCACAGCGTGCCCCGTTGCAAAAGGCTATTTCGCGGTTGCAAAAGAGCTATGATGACAGCTATGCAAGGGCAACGCGTCAAAAGGAAATGAGCTGGCGGATAATAAGCACACGTGGGAACTGAGACAGATGATGCACCGGAACAATTATTAGCGACGGCAAATGGTCTGTGGTCGCAAGAATTTTGCGACTGAAAAGTGCCGTCACAAATACCAATGGCGACGCCACCAACTGCTACCAAATTTTTTTGTCATAACCAAGTTATTTGCGACAGCATTTTAGTGTTATTTGTGAATTAAAAAAATCTATGCATGCCTGATTTTTTATTTTATTAATTTTTTTTTGTGTGGATAAAAGCTATATAAAAAGAAATTAAACATATATAAAAGGGAATGTTACATTTTAATTTTTTATTTTTTTTCATGAATTTTACAAAAGGAATTAAGCGCTTGTACGAAAGTTTACAAGATAAGCTTTACAAGGTAGTTTTCTTCCTCTCCTTCAAGATAAACGACTTTGCAAGGATCTTCCTCGATTTATTTCACGTACCAATTACTTGAGTGCTGTCGCAAGCCTCCTATAAGAGAAATCTTCATGTATTCATTGAGAAAACCGAAAGCTAGAAATCAAATAGAAAATAACATACAAGCTAAAGACTTGGATTTCTATTATTGCAGACATATAATCTGTAATTTACTAGCAAACCTTAATGCAATTTCAACTTAAGAGTCTCAAACTGTGGCTTCAATTGCCAAAATAAATAGAGATGTGCCAATTTTTCCATTATGTCACCCTTCATTTAAATATATAGCAGGCTACAATCTGAAACAAACAAAAGAAACAAAATAAAAAATAAACGTGTACGTTTAATTCAGATCTAGAGTAGACATCTAAGATATACAACTACCTTCTTGTTCTTTGCAAAAACTGATGATAGTAGGTTTTGGTTGCCTGTAAGCATGTCTAAAGCCCAAGAGAAGTTACTGTTTTTCATCCCTGGTCATGGAAAGTCCATATCATTAGAAGTTGTTATGCAATTCATTATGAATAAAACAGAGCAGAGAAGTCAAAAGCCACACAAAATCAGGAGTTCAGGACTAAAACCACATTATGAGTTTTCAAAAACAATCACCAGAAGCCTCCACTAGGCAGCAGTAGCAGAGTGCAATAAAACTGCCAACACAAAGAACAAGGAAGATTTCAACAAATAATTTGATCTCATGATTGGAAAGTTGATCCTTTGCAAACTTTCTCAGCCAAGAAATTGATCAAAGAAACTTCATTGTCAGCGATAAATAAAGTTATAGAGCAAATAACACTAATGAGTTTGTGTGAGGCAAATGCTAGGCTCTTTTTTTTTTTTTTTGTGAGAAAAAAAATGCTAGGCTTTAGTATTGTGTGATTGATAAATACCTAAACAGAAACAAAAACCTATTCAATTTCTAAGCACTTGGGAATTATCAATTGCCCGAATAAGAATGTTGTCATCACACTCTTCCCTCATGTCCCCAGGGCCCATCTCCAACACCAACTAATACAGTTGATAGAGGCCTAGAGGGAACTTGCTGTGATGAAGCAAGAAGAAATTGTTGGATACACAACAACTGAACATTACCAGAATGACAAAAGTACTACGCTAACCTTGCTTCAACAATTGCATCAACTGTCTTCTGTTCCTATGGACTTAGCTTGCCACGCTCAGTATCAACACTTTTACTTAAATGTGGAAATCACCAATTTAATGAGATGATATATTGGCAGAAACTTACAATAATAATAAAAGGGATGCCACTTCAAAGATTTCATACAACAGATAATGCCATATTAACTAGAATAATTGTTATGTACTACATTTAGTGAATCAACCGAGGAAAGAAAATTCAGGATATATAGCAAGGATTAGTAAAGCTTCCTTATTAATCGGACACCCGTGTGGCTACTGATTCATAAAGATTATTCCAGCGTCTATGCCAAGAACCTGATGTAGCAAACAATTTGAAGTTTAAGAAAGAGAGGCGGTGCAAGTTGGCTTCTCATGTCATGGGAGCAGTAAACACTCTTTTTTTTTTCTTTTTCTTTTTTTAAAATGTAATACCTGGAAATTCGTTATTAATTTTTTGGAATTTCCTGGAATCAATAAAGTGTTCGTTAGTACGATTTCGTGGTTCAAGGATGGAGCGAAAGTGTTTCGGATGAATAATTACTCGAAAAGTTTTATTTTCAAGGGGTTAAGGAGCTGACTTTTTATTCGTTGAGTTTCTCTAAAAACTTCATTCACGAAAGTCGTAGGGCGTGTCGATACGAGTTTGTGGATATATAGAACACGGAAATCAGAGTTCGTATGAGAAAGTTAGGGCCGATGGAAAAAATTTCTTTTTCATAACTTTTCCTATAAATTGGATTTTTTTTCCAATTTTTCCCATAATTTTTCATATTTCTAGTTTTGGAAATTTTCTTCTCTTTTTCTCTCTCGGCCAAAACCCTAACTCTCTCAATTTTTCGACTGACCCGACCCGACATTTCTGACGCTGTCGTACGTCCTCTAGCAGCGCCACCGACCCAGACTGGCACGCTTCGTCACCCCTGTTGTCCCCGCCGGACTGGTTTCCACCGATTCTCGCTAAAAATTGGAGATCGAAACCAAGGTTAGGAGGAGGCGGAGTCGGCCGGATTTTCCGATTCCGACAGCGGTTGGGCTTGATTCTTACCCTGTTTTGAAGCCCTGCTTCTCCTGATCACATCCATACATGCCTTGCAACTCGATTTTCAGTGTGGAGCTTCATTCTCGATGAACAGTGTATTCGACTTTCGTCGGCGATCCCGGCGGAATTGGCCTTAGCTGCAGGTATGAAAGTTGCTCCCCTCATCAAGTATATTCTGTATACTATTGCAAGTTCTTGCATATTTTCTTTCATTGATATACCATCTGTCTTGACTCTCAGTCTTAGACAGTGGGCTGCATCTTTCAAGCTTGTTGAGAAGTTTGGGAAACAGTTGAAATATGCCGCTTGGTTGCATAAAGATGCTTCAAGTGTTCCCAAAAAACTAGCTTGAAAATCTATTAGTCTATTGTCCTGTAGGACACATAGAACTGAACAGTTTATGCTTTCTCGGGCAAGAAGTTTTATGCTAACTTGGACTGCTCCAATGTACGTGCATAAATTGATAATTTTTTGCCTTTGCACTGGCAATTTCTTGAGGAGTGATCATTAAGAGATCTGTTTCTCTTGTTGTGGAAGCAGTTGTGAATTCCAATAATTTGAAATGATGGCTGTCCATCAATTCAAACTTCCCCTTTTTATAGATTTGTTTGAAATCTAATTTTGGAATTGCGGAGTTTTTCACCTCTTGTTCTATTTCATTGTATTCGAATTCTTCAGCATTTAGGAGCTGTACTCCTTTCTTTTTTCCAAAGATGCTCATCATCTTGACATCTCTTGCTACCAAGTACTTTGGTTTTTTCATATTTGATACTAGTTAAACTAGTAGAAGGTTCAGGAAAAATCATGTTTGGAACAGGATTCTTCTTAGGTTTTTCTAATGGTTTGAATCCATTAGCTTTCTTTGATTTTACTGGAGGCTTTTTCTTATCCGTCAGTATATTTTTCATAGAATCCAGCATTTCTTGCTATTCATTGATTTTTTTGCCAACACTTGTTAGCTGTTCTTCTTCCCTTTTAGGAAATTCTTTGATATAATCTATTTTGTTCTCCAATTTTTCTAATTGGGAGATTATAGCTGGTACTTTTTCTAGATGATCTTGACATCTAGATAATTCATTTATCAGATTCTGATGTTTCTCATCAGAAGATTTTAATAGAGAATTTAACTTCTCTAATATCAATTCAGACATTGTCCCCATTGGGGATTCCCCTTTTGGGCTTTTTCAACAAGCTCTGATACCAGTTATGTGCGGATCTAACCTATGCTCAAATAATCAAGACATTTTTGTTCCTCTTTAAGGATGAATTTCAGTTCTTCAATATTTTTCTCAATTCTATAAATATGTTTTTGTACTAGGCATATAAAATATTATATCCCAGTATTCTGGAGTTTCTCTACTGAGTCTAGCTCTGTAGTCTTTTGCTTTTCTCAACTTTTCTTGTTCTTCTGCTAAATCTTTACCAAATTTTCGACAGTTTGCAAGTAAATCTATTCTAGACATAATGCGACAGTTTGCAAGTAAATCTATTCTAGACATAATGCGATCTAAATGTGAGATTATGAGTAGTGAAAATAACTGTTTACCTTTGAGTGCAGAGGATAGATCTATAGCTGCAATATGTTAAACAAATAAACTCAAAAGTATGGGCCCGCTACACTTTGTCTGCTTTTTTTTTTTTTTTGGTAACAGAAAGATAACGGAAAAGTTAACGGTGTATATCAAAATGAAAGATTTGAGCAAACTTTATATACTAATGTGATAGTTATGAAAGTTGGTATACTAAAGTTGGTGCATGGTTTGTGATGTTTTCCCTTTGTTAAAAGAAAGGGATTTTAAAAGGAATGAGTTGACAAGGAGGCTACAATTTGGCACATGCGTACATTACCTAGTCTGCAGTCCCCTCCAGGTAATAGTCTGGTCGGCAGTCCCCTCCAGACAATATTCTGGTCGGCAGTCCCCTCCGGTGCGTCATCTGGTCGGCAGTCCCCTCCAGATGACATGATGTAGTTAGTCGGCAATCCCCTCTAACTACCTACGGTTAGTCGCCAGTCCCCTCTAACCACCGCCTCCTAAAGTCCGGCTGGTAGTCTCCTCTGGTGCGTCATCTGGGCGGCAGTCCCCTTCAGATGGCATGAGATGACTAGTCAGTAGTCCTATCTAGTCATCGAATGGTTTCCACAGAACGGTTGATTTTAAAGGAAATGAATTCTAGATATTTTCATAAAGGGAAAATTTCGCAAACAGTACACCAAGTAAAGGCCACTAATAATTCTTATACACAAAGTTTCAAACCAAACATTTCGGTACACGAAATTTGAAACTTGACCCACTATCAGTACACGACGTCAATTTTTGACACCAAAATGTCCATTATACCCTCAGTTCTTTTTTTTTTTAATAATTTTTTTTTTTCTGTTATTTTTTTTTTTTCTTCTCTTCTTCTCCGCGTCTTTTTCTTTCCGGTTTCTCTCTTCTGTTTTTTTTTCTTTTCTTCCTCTCTTCTTCTTCGCGATTTCTGGTTCTCTGCTCTGTTCTTCTGCGTAGCAGGTGGGCTGGAAGGGAGGAGGCCGGAAGGAGGATCTGGAGGTCTGGCCGGTGAGGTGAAACTAGTGAGGTGTGGCCGGTCTGGACGGTGAGATGAGACCGGTGAGGTGAGGCCCGTGGGTTTGGCCGGCGGTAG
Source organism: Rosa x damascena (assembly GCA_001662545.1). Taxonomy (NCBI): domain Eukaryota; kingdom Viridiplantae; phylum Streptophyta; class Magnoliopsida; order Rosales; family Rosaceae; genus Rosa; species Rosa x damascena. Next base: position 62,072 of record LYNE01001087.1, on the reverse strand, counting down.
TGCTGGGATGCAGGAGCCGTGCGCTGCAGGTGGGATCTGCGCAGGCGGGTGAGCAGACGCGGGCTGCAAGGATGCTGGGGCTGCTGCAGTACGTCGAAGGCGTGCTGCTGGTGGCTGGAGGCCGCGTAGACGGGGCTGGGCACTGTGGTGCTTGGCCGGCCTAGGGAGAATTTTTTTTTTTTTTATTGGTGGCGGCAGAAAAAGAAGGAAGAAGGAAGAAGAAAGAGATAAAACCGAAGGAAAAAAAAATAGAAAAAAAAAGAACTGAGGGCATAATAGACATTTTGGTGTCAAAAATTGACGTCGTGTACTAATAGTGGGTCGAGTTTCAGATTTCGTGTACCGAAATGTTTGGTTTGAAACTTTGTGTATAAGAATTATTAGTGGCCTTTACTTGGTTTACTGTTTGCGAAATTTTCCCTTTCATAAATGGCACTGCATGCCAGATTTATATAACGAAGAAATGGGAAAGCATTCAATTAGTTGTTTTCATAAGATACTTTAGTTTTGTCCACTCACTCTAACGTTTTTAAATGTTTTTCCCCTGGGCCCTTCGGTTTCAAATGCCCAGCTTTCAGATTTGCCGAGGTCGCGTCCAGGAACTCGAGGCATAGGAATCAGTGCTTCCATTTTGACTATAGGTTATTACTTAACCTACCTTATATGATGTCGGCTTAATTACGCAGAACTGCTCTGATAACCATTATAATTTGGTATATGTTAATGCTTGAGAATTTGTTTCCGTGTGGAGTTAAGATCGATTCGTACTTTCGGAATGTAATATATATATATATATATATATACTTGGAATGTAAATCTTGGAATGTATCTTTGAGTGTGAGTTTAGTTATATTTATGTCCAGGTAATGAAATTTTTGAGTTGTCCATTTTAGGGGAGGTTCTGCCGATTTTTCGGTATGATTTCACTTAAGGTGAGCCCCACAGGCTCATATCCGGGTTTCGTGGTGAAACTTGGGTCGGGTCCTGTCAAAAGGTGGATCAAAAGGGTTGGTCGCGTTATTAGTGTTGAATTGAATTTTACCCTGCTGATCAAATTAAAAGTTGTGGAGTTCACCTTGTATGCCAACCTCGCATGCTAGACTGGCTTTCGTGGATTTCGTCTGCGAATCCAGAACAAAAGAGGCCTTGTAATGGAGCCAACGAAAATTATGACCATGAACAAGAGCAGCAGGAACAACCAATTCCTTCAAAACGACACTGCACTGAGGAGCAACCATCAATGCCTTCCTTCCCCGATTACTCTGCATCTGCATCCACCTCAAATCTTGATCTTCTTCCCAATTCGCTGTGGACTCTCACGAATTTTTATCCTACCTCACGAGCCAGTACTCCATAGTTCCTACAATAATTTATGTCATGTTCTTTCATAGACTGGCTGCTATTTTCAGGTTTGTCTTTCTTCCCTGTTTTAAAATTCTGCAGATTTCATGTTTTTATATGAATGATTGTTTTGTGGTATCAAAATTGGTAAATTTGCCTTCAATTGATTCCATTCTTGTAGGAGAATATTGCTGGTAATCAGCTAGTCTATTAAATCTTCCTCTACGGGTTACATCTTAGAATTTCATAAATGTGGCCAATAATTTGTCAAACTCATATACAATATGTTTTTGGTATCAGAAGTTCCAGCCTCGCTGTGGCTAAGTTGTTAAACAGCGACAAGCATGGCCCGTGGCCCACCATTGTACCGATACTGTCCCAACTTAACCACCCGATAGGTGTTGGGTTTTAATCACAAAAGGCCTCGGTACAATTGGGTGAGATCCACCCACTTATAAGTTATATTTTATTTGTCACTTTTCCAATGTGGGATCTTTCCTCTCCAACATAAGTATCATGCTTCAAGGTGATGCTGCAGGTGGATGCTGACCACCTCGAGGAAGAAGGAATTGGTTTTCATTGTTTTTAAGGAAAGAATTAATAGTTTAATATTGTGAGTCTCTTTAGAGGCAGCTGCAGGATCAGGCTCTCTCCAACAAGTATCTCTTTTCATCAAAACTGATCAATGAGTAGGTGTATATGTGTAATCCACTTGGAATAAAAACCTTTACTTTTTTTTTTTTTTTTTTTTTTTTTTTTTTTTTTTTTTTTTTTTTTTT
>LYNE01001087.1:14675-36748 GCA_001662545.1 Rosa x damascena | reverse complement strand
CCCCCCCCCCCCCAAAAAAAATCCACACTTTTCGAATAATTAATTGTCCGAAACAATTCCACTTTACATACGACATACGAATAAAGCATAATAACAATAATTCGTACAACTGGTCCATTATTAATTACTAAAATTAAATAACGAAAATCCAGGTCATCACAATAACCCTTAAACACAGTTTTCCTACTATGTTGCCGCCGGAAGATAAATGCAACGACACTTAGCTTCATCAATTCAACTTAGAAATTGGAAGAAAAATTGAAAAAGAATGAAGACGTGATGAATTGAAGCTCTACATTATAAATTGAGGCTCTACACAACATCACAATCACAACTTCAATGACAAAGCCAAAATCCAAATTTTGCATTTTCATTATTGAGAAACAATATCATGTTTGACAAAGTCAATAATTGACCTAATGTTAGTATAGGAACTTAATTGCATTGTTGGCATTCCTTATATACAAACTAGTGAGTCCTAGCTTAAGAGTGTGTGTGAGAATAATGGATTTGAAGAATGGAAGGTTCAAGCTTATGGAGCAAGTCAAGATCCTATCTGACTTGTTCGACATTTCAAGGTAAGATTCATTCATTGCATTTTGCATGATGGAATGTTGGGATTGATTGATATGCTTCAATCTCGAATAAGTCTGTATGGTGTCTTGATTGTTCATTCGTTGATCTAGTAGCTATGATATCTTGTCTTCTAAAGTAAAGTGAATATTGAATCTTTATGTTACGCCCCTGATTTTTAATACAAATAAAATCGATATATAACCCCATAATTATATATGCGTGAACGTTCAGTCATCAATACAAAATACCTGGAAACTTTTTTCCTTTAACTACACACATATTGATGCCCTGAACCTACTATGTCAATATTGACCCGCTCCGTAGAGTCATATATTACATAAGCTTACGAATTAAATTGTCAACAACAAGATAAAACGTAAATGCTCCTTAGAGCTCACTACAAGCGGAAATCTTTATAACGGTAAAGTAGCAAAATTGGCTTCCTACCATAATGCTGCCAGCACGCCACCTCAGCTTCAGCCACGATTACCCTGACCTGTAGGATTAACCCCTACACCGTTTGAATGGTGCACCGGGTTGCCACACAACAAACCCTGTAAGCTTTTGCAAGCTCGTATGAGTAAACTCAAAACCACTAAACAGAAACACATTCTTAAGTCACCTCAACCTAATCACGATAAGCACATAACTCACAACTACAACCATCTGTTTTGAAAATCTTCCATAACATGCTTACGTAGGTCAACTCATGACTAAACTACATGCTAAGATTCTCGACCTAGCATCTCATTACACAAATTTCCCATCAAACAAAACCTCCTCATATAATGTTTGGAAATCCCTTGACGCACAATGGCAAATCACAAGGATCACACTCGTTTCCTTTCCACCGGAAGCCTTTGTCATCAACGTGAAACAATGAATCACCTTCATATCCTCACACAGAGCACAATCGTCACCACTATGGTCTTCAAGATAAATCAAACCATCAATCAATAAAATCAAGAAGAAACAAGGCAATCACAATTCAAAACAAGCAAAGCAAGTCATAATAATCATCATAACCCCACACTCTGACATTGTGATGCCCCGGAAATTCGTATTTATTTTTCGAGGATTTTCCGGAATTTAAATTGTGGGTATCGAATGGTTTCGTGGCTCGTGGATGGAGCGGAAGTGTTTCGGGCAAATAATTATTCAGGAAGCGTCATTTTAGGGGGCGCAAGGGTTGACTTTTTATTCGTTGGGATTCTCCGAAAACTTCCTTCACGAAAGTTGTAGAGCGCGTCGATTCTAGTTCGTGGACATGTGGAAAGCGAGAATCGGAGTTCGTATGAAGAAGTTATGGGCTTTGGAAAGAGTTTCTATTTTGGTATAAAAGGACGAAACTTTCCGGAAATTATAAATAAGGCCAGATTTTCAAAAACGGAAACCCAGCTCTGTTTTTTCTCTCCCCGAGCCCGAGTCGCCTTTCCACTTCGCCGGCTTCGTTCTCCCTCCTCTGGCCACCATAGGACGCAATTCAAAGTGGGTTCTCTTCGCCTCAATCCCCTCTTGAGGTCTGTGGAAGTATTGGAGCATGAAACGAGCTGTGAAGGGCGGTGCAAGGCCGAGAAGTTTGGCGGCGGCGATGCTTCGAACCCAGATCGGAACTTCCAATTTCTGCCACCTTTTCCGGTGATTCTTGAGGACTTTTGAAGCCCATAGGACGTTGATGCTTCTCCCAAAGCGACTTGGAACGATTTCGCTTGTAGAGGACGAATCGGCGCTTTGAAATTCTAGGGTTTATCGAATTTCAGATGTTGCGAGGTAAATTCCGGCCAAACGGCTATGATTTAGACTTTGTGTTAGTTCTGAAAGTTTAAATTGGAGTTGAGATGAAAAACTTTGGTGTTGGGAGTTTTGTCAAATTCCGACTTTGGTCCGGCGGCGGGGCAGCCACTGTGGTGGTGTTTTCCGGCGGTTTCCGGCCACCTCAGGGATAGTTTCTGTTCCTGAGTTCGATCTACTCATCGATACGAGCATTTTGATATATTGGTTGTAATTTTTGGAGATCGTATGAGCATGTTAGGGTTTTTACGGTTTCGGACCGTTCGATGTTTCGATCCGTGAGGATCCGACTATCCGATCGACTTGTGGTTTTGGCATATCGATCGTAGAAGTATTTCTGAGACATTGGGTGGTCTCAGATGTGGTTTCGCCTCGATTGGCGTCACTTTGGGGATTTTAGTTCAAAACAAGGGTTTCGGACTTAAATCGTTTGTGAATTGTTACTAAGTGGAAACCGATTGTGATTAGGTACTTGACGAAGTATTCTTGGAAGATCGTTTTGTGGATTGGCTGCTTTGTTATGTATTGAAGACGCAATAGGAGTTTCGAGGTGAGTAATCTCACGATGTTCATTCACGAATTGGTTTACCATATTGTCTTGGAGTTATGGGATTAACTGTGACTATGGTGGTATTAGTGGCATTCCTGAGTGGATGATCATGTATATATATATTTGCGTGATATATATATGTATTGGTGGAATTTGTGTGATGAGTTGGATGATTGCTATCTGGGTGATAACTGATGAAATTGTGTATTGAGTTGTGGTTGTTGGATATCATGTGTTGAGATACCATAGGTCTAATATGACCGTCTTATGTAAGATTTAAGATATGGTAGCTTGTGTAGGAATATCTGTGTGATGAATCGATGACATCAGTATGATGAATCTTTGTGATGATTGTCATGTAAAGTTTGTGTAGAAATATCTGTGTAGCTTGTGTAGGGATATTTGTGTGATGATTGCTATTTGTGTGATGACTAGCAATGAATCTATGTGATGATCGCTATCTGTGTGATGACTGGCGATATCTGTGTGATGATTAGTTGGATGATCGCTATCTGTGTGATGACCGGCGATATCTGTGTGGTGATTAGTTGGATGATAGCTATCTGTATGATGACTGGCGATATCTGTGTGATGATTAGTTGGATGATCGCTATCTGTGTGATGACTGGCGATATCTGTGTGATGATTAGTTGGATGATCGCTATCTGTGTGATGACTGGCGATATCTGTGTGATGATTAGTTGGATGATCACTATATGTGTGATGACCGACGATATCTATGTGATGATTAGTTGGATGATCGCTATCTCTGTGATGACCGGCGATATCTGTGTGATGATCAGTAAGATGATGGCTATCTGTGTGATCGATGAAATCTATGTGATGATCAGTATGATGACAGCTCGGTAGCGGAGTTGATGTTACATCCAGAACCTAAATTTACCGATTTACATGGCATTTGGATGGTAAACGACAACTACTTTCACTTTTTACCTTGTTTCGGTACTTTTAGTGGCCTTAAAAGTTGACTTTTAGTTCGGGTCAAAATTTGAGAAAATTTTCTTCATGAAAGTAGTAGAGGACGTTAAACCAAGCGCGTGCATATGCGGTACATAAAATCGGAGTTCGTATACAAAAGTTATGGCCAAAAAGGTAGAAGTTACTGTTCACAGTAACTTTCTATATATATAGAAAGTTACTGTGGTAGCTTCCATTTTTGGAAACTACCCACTCGGTAACTCTCTCATTTTCTCTTTCCTCTTTCCCGACCTCTCTCTCCCTCTTCTTTCGGTCTTCCATTGTCTCCGTCGAGATCAGCGCCGTCTGGCCACCAGAAGGCGAGCCCCGATGAGTGGTTGACGCGGTTTCTCATCGTCTTCACGGCTGTGGCCGTGGGTGATGGTGTTTTGGTCGGAAAAGTGAGATCGAAGCCCAAATGTCCGACGGTTCCATTTGACTAATTCCGGCGATTTCTTCCGATTCCGGCGGTCCCTAATGACAATTCCGGGTCAATCGAAGCGCCTCAAGGCAGTGATCATTTCCCCTAAGGCCAGTAACTCCAATTTTCATCGTAGAGGGAGAATCAAGGAGAAACTCGAATATAGGGTTTTGAATTTTCTGGAAAAATTTCACCGGGTGATTTCGTGCACTTAAAGGTAAAATTGGACATGTGTTGTAGTTGAGAAAATTGTTGGGTCTGTTGTGATGTTGCTGCTATCAAAATTTGATGGCCATCGGTGGTGGTGGCCGGTGGCCCGTGGGCCCCACGTGCTGCCACTGTGGGTGGCGCTTGGAGGCGCGTAAGGCAGGTTTTTGGCTTCGATTTTTAGCCTATTAAATTCTATAATTGCTGTAGAGCTTGAAATTGTGATGTTGGTGAAGATTGGAGAAGTTTTGAATTGATTCCAAATATTCCGAAGTTGGGGATGTCGATCATTGAATTACAAGAATCCAACTGTCGGATTTCTCTCGATTCTGCCCTAGAACCTTTAAACGAATGAGTTGGTATTAGGGGTGAAGTTGGATTAAATTGGGAAAGAAATTGGAAGTTTGATTTAGGAGGATAAGATATTAGAATCGTATGTAATTGCCGAATCGTTATTCACGAATTATACTTATGTACAGGGCGATGTACCGAACTATTGCTCGATGAAGGAACTCATACACGTGGTCACCTATATAGTACTGTGAGTGGACGTTTGTTTTAAATAATGATGCATGCGTTTATTTTCTCGAATTAATGCTTTATTTAATTATCATATTACTTTTCGAGCATCTGAATTGATCTCGGAATTTGATTTCGGTTTATCTCGTGCTTTGGCTTTCAATAATGATTTTCAGAGATTAATTATGATTTATCTCGGTATGACTTTCGGAAATTGATTTTTGAATATATGATTATTATTTCGAAATATGATTTACTTGATTTTTCGATGATTTATTTTACCGAGATGATCTCTGGATTTCATATTATATTTAGTAGTCAATTTTTAGATACTCTGGAATATTATTGGAAATGAGATTTTTCCAAAGGAATTTGTGCTCGTACTAATCTCCGGGTTTGGTTCTGAATTTGAGAATATTTGGCGTGCTGGGTCACATCACTTGAATATACTTATTGTTTTCTCGTGAGATATTGGGGAAGCTTTATGGATTTACTGGTTTTCGATTGTTTTTCCTCACCATACTCGGGTCATTCGATTAGGTCTCCTCCTCACTTACTTTGTGTTTGTGAGTGGCAGTTGAGGTAGCTTATTCTCATCCTCATGTGGGTGGCAGTCGAGGTTATTAGTTCTCCTCCTCACACAATCTATGTGTGAGTAGCAGTCGAGGGTAGGTAGAGCCTAAGGGGCTCCTTTACCCGTATGGTGATATCTCTTCCCCATATCCTATTATTACTTGACTAGCGGGGCCTAGTCCGATTTATCTTAACCAGCGGGGCTGGTAGGTTTTCACGAGATTTTGCTTTTAAAGAAATATATTTTTATAAACGTTGCATGCATCGAGGTTTTATAAATTTAAATAAGTGGGAAAGTATTCAAGTTTGCTACTTTTAAATCATCTTAATTATTTATTTTTGTCCACTCACACTAACGTGTTTTTCAATACTTTCCCCTGGGCCCTTCGGTTTCAAATGCCCAGTTTGCAGGCTAGATTAGTTGAGGTCGGGCGTACATGGAGTCGATGCATAGTTATCACTGCTTCCACATTGTAGGATTTATCGATCCTTTATCCTCTTTACTTTTTATTCTATTACACCTTCTATTTTAGAATTGTTCTGATGACCATGGAATTAATGTTATTAAGTTGAGATTTGTGTATTGTGAATTAGAGAATGTTGTGATTTGGGGAGCAGGGTGGCTCCAGGAGAATAAGGATGGATGATTTATAAGTGTAAATATTTTCCTACAGGTTTTGGGTAACCTACTTTTAGGGGAAGTTCCGCCAAATTTTTGGTAGAATTTCTTCTAAGGTGGGCCTCGCAGGGCCACTTCGGATTTCGGGGTGAAATCCGGGGCGGGTTCTGTCAGTTGAATTGTTATTAAGTTAACAAAGATCAAGAGGACTGCTGTGATGGTCGGGGCTACCTACAGACGTCAGAGTGTAGGATTACTATGATTTGAATTGCTTGACTTAGTGTGACCTCCTGAACTAAATTATATGCAGGGGTTACCATGATTTGTTTTGCTTGTTTTGAATTGTGATTGCCTTGTTTTCTTCTTGATTTGATTGATTGATGGTTTGATTTATCTTGAAGACCATAGTGGTGACGATTGTGCTCTGTGTGAGGATAGGAAGGTGATTCATTGTTTTCACCTTGATGTCATGTTGATGACAAGGTTTCCGGTGGGAAGGAAATGAGTGTGATCCTTGTGACTCACCGTTGTGCGTCAAGGGATTTTCAAACATTATCTAAGGAGGTTTTGTTTGACGGGGAATTTGTGTAATGAGATGCTAGGTTGAGAATCTGAGCATGTAGTTTAGTCACGAGTTGACCTACGTAAGCATGAGATGGAAGAGTGAAGCAGATGGCTGTAAGTGTGAGATGTATGCTTATCGTTGTTTAGGTTGGGTGACTTAAGAAATGTGTTTTTCTTTGTGGTTTTGAGTTACTCATACGGGCTTGCAAAAGCTTCCCGGGTTTGTTGTGTGGTAACTCGGTACACTATTCCAACGGTGTAGGGGTTATTTCTACAGGTCAGGTTGATCGTGGCTGATGTTGAGGTAGCGTGCTTGCAGCTTAACGGTAAGAAGTCAATTTTGTGACTTTACCGTTATAAAGACTTCCGCTTGTGGCGAGCTCTGAGGAGCATTTACGTTTTATTTTGTTGTTAACAATTTAATTCGTAAGCTCGTGTATTATGTGACTCTATGGAGCGAGTCAATATTGAAATTGTGGGTTCAGGGCATCAATATGTACTTGGGTTAAAAGGGAATAAGTTTCTAAGTATTTTGTATTGATGGTTGAACGTTTCACGCATATATAATTATGGGGTTATATATCGATTTTTATTGTGTATAAAATCAGGGGCGTGACAGACATCCATAGGTAGCTCCGACTATCACAGCAGTCCTCTCGATCTTTGTTAACTTAATAACAATTCAACTCCGCTACCGAGCTATCATCACACAGATTTCACCGGTCATCACGCAGATAGTCATCATCCTACTGATCATCCAACTAATCATCACATAGATATCACCAGTCATCACACAGATAGCTATCATCACACACCATATCTTGAATCTCACTTAAGACGGTCATATTAGACCCATGGTATCTCAACACATAATATTCTACAATCACAACCCAATACACAATTTTACCATTCTCGAGCAGTAATGAACTCATTTCAAATATAATTCACCTCACAGCGAAACCACCAATACATATATATATCACGCAAATATATATATATGTAGTCATCCACTCAAGAATGTCACTAATACCACTATAGTCACAGTTAATCCCATAACTCCAAGACAATATGGTAATTAGGCTCATAACAAATATCATGAGATTTACTCACCTCGAAACTCCCGCTGCATCTTCAATATAGAACAAGGCAGCCACACCACAAAACAATCGTCCAAGGATACCTCGTCAAGTACCTAGTCGCATACGGTTTCAACTTAGCAACAATCCACAAACGATTTAAGTCAGAAACCCCTGTTTTGAACTAAAATCCCCAAAGTGACACCAATCGAGGCGAAACCACATCCGAGACCACCCAATGTCTTCGGAATACTTCTACGATCGATATGCCAAAATCACAAGTCGATCGGAAGCTCGAATCCTCACGGATCGAATAAATCGATCGGTATGAAATCGTAAAAATCATAACAATTCCATACGAACTCCAAAATTTGCATATTATATATCGAAACGCTCGTATCAACGAGTAGAACATATATAATACCAAAAACAGTTCCCTACATGGCTGGAAAGTCACCAGAACGCCGCCATTGGCGGTGGCGAACCGCCGTCGGCCAAAACTCAATATTTCACAAAACTCCCAACATCAAAGCTGCTCATCTAAGCATGCTTGTGAATTTTCATAACTAGCTCGAAGTTAGAAAACAAGCATAAAGGGTCGAAAACTACCTCACAAGCCTTGAATTTTTGCTCAATCCGAGTTGAACCGATTTCCACGTAAATTGATCCAAACAAACACCATAGATCGACTCAGACGGCCCCCACGAAGCCAAGGAAGGAAACTTGAAGCCGTACTGTCGCCGGAGCTACGTTTTCCGGTCGGGTCCGAAAACACCAAACTGTTCTGCCTTGCTGCACCGCACACTGTGGATATCACTGCTAGAGGACACCACAGGGACGCCCAGACAGAGGAGACGAACCAGGTATCCAAATTTCATGGCCAGAGATCACCAGATCACCGGAGCTGCGAGTTCTGGCCAGGTCGGATCGTCTTGATCCGGGTCGGGTCAGACGAAAAACTTTGATTCTGAAGGTGTAGCCGAGAAAGAAGAGAGAGAAGAAATATTTCTAGAAATGGAAATATGGAATTATGATTTCATTTTCTGATTTTCTCTATTTATACTAAAACGGAAACTTCTTCCGCTAGCCATAACTTTCTCATACAAACTCCGATTTCCGCATTCCATATATCCACGAACTCGTATCAATGCGCTCTACAACTTTTGTGAAGGAAGTTTTCAGAGAAACCCAACGAATAAAAAGTCAACCCTTGCGCCCCCCTAAAATGACGCTTCCTGAATAATTATTCACCCGAAACACTTCCGCTCCATCCACGAGCCACGAAACCGTCCGATACCCACAATTTAAATTCCGGAAAATTCTCAGAAAATAAATACGAATTTCTGTGGCATCACACTTTATACCAGACTTAAAGTCATCAATCTGCTCTCTTATTTTGGTTAATACATATCTGTTAGTTTTAGGATAAAATATATTGTTAGGTGATGACCCGCATTTCTATGAATATATTTATATCTAAAACACTTGAAATAAGTTAATTCTCCAATCAATTATAATGTCATTAATCTATTTTTATATATTTTGTAGTAAAAAAGCAAAGTAGCGGAAACCGAGAGAAAATGATAGAAAATAAAGAAATTATGAGTTTCAGACAAAATGATGAAATAATCAATATCGGTCAACTATAGTCTATGCAAGCGAATTAACGAAATCCGACTACGAGGATTGAAGATAAAAGAAAATATAATTAATTAAACAATTATTTAATTAAAGGGAGAATTTTTCAAACAGTACCTGAACTAAAGGTTACTGTGCATTAACGTTCCTAAATTTACACTAATCACACTTTTGTACCTAGATTATATATCTTGACCCACTTTTGGTACACACCGTCAATAACTCCGTTAACCTCATGTCATTATTTAATTTTGTAAAGGGTAGTTTGGTATTTTCACACACACACACACACACACTCTCTCTCTCTCTCTCTCGGTCAAGATCAAATCTCAGCTCTAATCTCATTTCCTGCTTTCTGCAACCTCAGCTTTGCCTTCACCTACTGCCCAGAAACCCAAATAAACCGTAGCTATCATTCCTCCAAGCCAAGTCGCTGTCAGCCGCCCTAGCCTCTCCGGGCCGAGCCTTGCGTCGCAACCACGCCCTAGCCTCCAACCGGGGCCGACCCAATTTTTCTCTCTCTTCTTCCTTTATTCCTCTTCTTCTCACTCTTTCTCTCTCTCTCTTTCAAAGTTCTGATCTTCGATCAATGGTTTCCTGACCCAGAAAACTGAATTGATAGCTTGGCTGAAATTGGAGATAAACAAATGAAGAAAAGGTTGAGTCTTTGAATCTCCAAATTGATAGCTTGGCCCCTGTGCACAAAACATGAACTCACTCACTGTGCACAAAACCATCATCAAAATCAACACCAAAACAATCTAACTGGGAGTAACAAAAGACCGAAGCTTTTAACAACCCAAAACGCCTTCGTAGCAAGAGGAGGAGCAGCATCGAGCTCGCTGCGGTTCTTGCTTGGAAGTAGCAAAAAGTTCCACTTTCTCCTTGTCTTTGTCATGCTGCCGCACCTCGAGAAACAGAGTCGCTCTTCATCTCTGTCACTGGCATTGACCACCTTCTCGAAGCTTCTTTCTATTTCAGCCTAATCAATCCAAGCAAGCAATCAACACAGAGGTAGGAAAAGATGACTCCTTAATTTCACACCGGAACCGCGTAGATCCTCACCGCTTTGCTTCTGCTCTTCCCCACCACCGTGAACAGACTCGACCCTCGAACTCGCAGCGGCGATGACGACTTCGGGTTTTGGTTGGTGACGGACCTCATCGACTCCACGGACTCCATCGTCCTCATGATGTGCTCTTCCCACTCCATCTCCCACAATCTCTCCTTCATCCACCACACCATCATCCACTCCCTCTCTCTTTCTTCCAATTCTGATTCCAAATTCCAATTTGGATAAATCTTTGATCCATGGTTTCCCGACCCAGAAACCCAAAGCCAAGACATTTTATTTTCTTTTTTATTTAAAAGAAAAATAGACTTTCCAAAGGTGGATCTACGATCAAGATTGCACCACCAATTTTTTTTTCATTAAAAAAATTAACTTTATGAAAGTGGATAGTCAAGTGACAACTTTACCCTTCAAAATATGCGAGGTGGCATGCCAACTAACGGAGTTATAAACAGTGTGTACCAAAAGTAGGTCGAGATTTATAGTCCAGGTACCAAAGTGTAATTAGTGTAAAGTCAGGAATGTTAATTTACAGTGACCTTTAGTTCAGGTACTGTTCGAAAAATTCTCCCTTTATTAAATATTTGTTTAACTAAACATTTATTTATTTGAATACTTGTTTAATTAAAGAATGGACCATCAGTGCAGCATTGCAACTTAACCAAAACAACATGAAGCTGCGCAAACATGTCGCACATTAAGCAAGCACCCATCCTTTAATCAACACATGTCACACATTTTTTTTTTCTTTAAAATTATTCAAAGAGGATAAAAAGATTTCACTCCTACCCCCATGGTGACTCGAACCCATGACTTCGTCATTAGGTAGTGGGTGCTCTAACCACTAAGCTAACACCACTTCGTCATCAACACATGCCCCATTGGCAGGCCCATTCTTTCTATCTCTTCCATCTAATCCCTTTGCAGACAGTACCTCACGACCTCACATTTGCTTCAACCACAGTCCCGAATGAAAACGGGGACAACCCAAACTGACCCATTTTCTTTTTCTTTTCTCACTTCTCCACCACCAAAGCTCATTAATTTCTCAATATTTGAAGGGGATTCAAAAGCGTAGCCACTCCAAGCATCAAAGGCTTCATCACAATCAAAATTTAGACTTGGATAAAAGTGAAGCTATAAATCAAGGCTTGTCATGTTTGCTTCATAACAAATTTTGACTTGTTCTTGTAACATCCCACTTCTCTTCACATGTCCCTTTTTTTTATTAAAAAAAAAAAAAAACTTTAGACCACCCTACCCTTACATATGTGTGATGACCTAGACTTTCGTTATTTAATTCCTACAATTAATAATGGTTCAGTTCTATGAATTATGGGTGTTATGCTTTGTTCGTATGTTATTTGTGACGTGGATTTATTTTCATACGAATAATTATTCGAATTTCACAGTTTTAGGGGGTGTTATGCTTTTTATACGTTGGGTTTCTCCAAAAACTTCATTCATGAAAGTCGTAGAACGCGTAGATACGAGTTCGTGGATATGTAGAATGTGAAAATCGGAGTTCGTTTGTGAAAGTTATGGCCATCGAAATTTTTGGCCATTTTTTGGAAATTACTATAAATAGAGTTTTCTGAATTTGGAAAAACAGATTTTACATTTTTGGAAAGTTGCCATTTCCGGAAAGCCAGAAACCTTCGTTCTCTCTCCTAAACCTCGTATTTGGGTTTCCGACCTGATTGGAATTCCATTTTCCGGCGACCTTTACCGGTGATATCAACCCAGATCACTTCGCCTCTTCTGTGCGGTCCTCCCTGCGGTGGTGTCTAGCGGCGATTCTCACCCACGACGGCGCAGCAAGGTGACAAAGCTAAGAGGCAGTCAGACCTGATCGGAAATCTCACCTCTGGCAATGGCAGCAGCTCAAACTAGACTTGTTAGGTTCGTGGGAGCTTCCTTCTTCAACCCACGGTGGTAGTTTCGATCGATTCTCGGTGGTTTACAGCAACTCAATGTGAACAGTAAATATTGGGCTTTGGACGGCAATCTAGGCCGAGTTGGCTTGAACCTCAGGTATTAAAGTCGCTCTACTTGGTATTATTGACATTTTGGACGGTTTGTGGTAGTTTTGAGTTTGGCTGGTGGCAGTGTGCCAGAGACTGTGGTGGCGCTTGGTGGCATTTTGGCTAGGCAGGGACAGTTTCTGATTCTATATATGATCTACTCATCGATATGAGCATTTCGATATATAATACGTAATTTTTGGATATCGTACGAAATTGTTAGGGTTTTTACCGTTTTTGATTATCTTGGTTTTCGATTTGTGAGGATCCGACCATCCGATCAACTTGTGGTTTTGATATATTGACTGTATAAGTGTTCTGGAGACTTTGGGTCAGGAGACTTTGGGTGGTCTCGGATCAGTTTCGCCTTGATTGGCGTTACTCTCGGGTTGTAGTTCAATTTGGGGGATTCGAACTTTAATCACTTTGTGATTCGTGTACTGAATTGAGGTTGTATTTTCCTTCGGTGCTTGACAGAGTGCATTCTGTAAGTTATCTAGTTGTGTGAAGACGTAGCACGAATATCATGGTGAGTAATCTCACAATGTTCATTTACGAACGGGTTTACCTTATCGTTTTGGGAGTTATTTGTTTAACTGCAAACTATAGTTGGTATTAGTGGCATTCCTGAGTGAATGACCACGTATATATGTGTGTGTGTGTGTGTGTGTGTGTGTGTGTGTGTTGGTGGTTTTGTTATGATGAAAGCAATAATTGTGATAGGGTGCACATTATTGTTGGGTTGACTTTTTGGAGTAATTGACAGGGATCAATTACGGGGAATCTTTTATTTCAGATTCGGGTAACATTTTGGGTCCATTGTGACTTGCTTAATGTTTTGGTCTTTGTACTGGGAGTAATTGATAAGGATCAATTATAGGGAATCTTTTATTTTAGATTCGGGTAACATTTTGGATCCATTGTGACTTGCTGAATGTTTTGGTATTTATACCGGGGATCCAAATACCTGAGGGTGGAGGATCGGGGATCACCTACAGTGATCGGGGGTCACGAATGTGATCATGGCATGTTATCGGGAACCACGCCTTGGGTGAGTTAGTGGTTACGATAAGTTAGAGCTCTAATATGTCTGTCGGGATTTTAATTGTATCTTATGGGGGTAATTGTTGAGATTACTTGGGACTCATAAGTACGGGTTTGAAAGAGAGAGACTCGACAGTTTTCTTTCTTTTACTATCCATGGGGGACTTTGGGTTTCATATTCATTTTGTTGTGTGATCAAATGGTATGATTTTTGTCACGGAGTGACATATCCTTCTCCTTTGAGGAAAGGAATTTATGCGTGGGTTGTTTTCATTAAATTGAAAGGGTGGGTTTCTTGTGGTTGGTGTGAGTTGTTTAATGGTTGTTTTTGAGTTACTCATACAAGCTTTCATAAGCTTACCGGGTTTGTTGTGTGGCAACCCGGTGCACTATTCGATTGTGTAGGGGTTAATCCTGCATGTCAGGATAATCGTGGCTGAAGCTGAGGTAGCGCGTTTGCAGCTTTACAGTAGGAAACCAATTTTGTGACTTTACCGTTGATATAACTTCCGTTGTATAGTAAGCTCCGAGGAGCATTTACATTTTATTTTGTTGTGCTAACTTAATTCATAAACTTATGTAATATATCTCTATGGAGCGGGTCTGTATTGACATAGTGGGTTCAGGGCATTGGTATATATGTACTTTGTTTAAAAGGAAAAAGTTTTTCAGGTACTTTGTATTGATGGCTGAACCATCATGCATGTATAATTATGGGATTATATATTGATTTTTAATTGTGTTTAAAAAAATCGGGGCATGACAATATGTCAGTGAGAATCAAACTCATTATATATTGATGTTGATTTGATTATGGGTAGTCAGCAGTTTTTTTTTTTTTTTTATTTGCTAGGAGTTAGGGTTGTGTGCCCTAACCCAAAGATATTTAATTTAATATAATGATGCAATTTTATATTATGGATGCTTATATCAATTATTGTTACGTTGAATACATGTCTAGGAGTATAGTTAACTCTACGGTTGAATATTGAGCATGTCTAGGAACCCTCAATTTCTTATTCAAGGAGATAGAGGCTTGACTCCCTCTAATTTCTAAGCTAGAAACCCTCAATTTCTTATTCAAGGGATTATAAACTTGGTGATTTACACTCGTTGCATGATTGCATGGGCAGATTGCTTAGTAGTCTAATTCTCAAGTTTTACGCCAGTTAAAGTGAGTTAGTAACCCTTGAACCTGCTCTCTCTGCTCTCTCTCTCTCTCTCTCTCTCTAATTGAGTTAATGTGACCCTTGAACTGTCGCATTACTACCAAAATGAGAATATATGGTCCTTGAACCTTGAACCGCCTTGGATTCGACTACCGCCAAAGTAGGAAATTTGCATCTATATTAGATTATCTTCTGACACATGTGATTTGGGTGAAGAAGCATCTCTAGCACCCAACATTCCCATTTATATTGTTTACTCTTTTCTTAGTTTCTTTACATTTTTATTAATAGGTTAAAATTTGTTTAGTCCCTATATTTTGCCTCTTTCATTGTTTCAGTCCCTAACATTCTAATTTAATCTAAAAACTCCCTAACCTCACAATTTCACTCCAATCGGTCCACTCTGTCCAAATGCTTCGTGAGCTCGCTGATGTGGCAGTAAACTAGATGCCAACTTAGCCCCACGTAAGCGTATCAAACTGTGAAATGTCTAGAATGACCATACCCTCTATTACGATCATTTTGACCCTAACCTAGAACCTAATCCCCCAAAGACCCTAAATTTCAAATTCTCGAAAACGTAAACACTCTCTACCCCTGTAATCCAGAAACCTAGAATTCCTATTCTGATCCCGTTGAAGTTCAAAAACCCTATGTTAGAAACTGAAATCCTAGCTTAATAGGGAAGGAGAAACACGACCCGGTTCGAAGTAGAGGCTGATATCTAGAGGTGATGATATAGTAGTGAACAATCAGGATGTTTAGGTTCCTCGAGTTGCAAAAAGTGAAAATAAAACCTAGAAAACACATGCAAGTCTACATTTTTACAAATTAATAGTCTCGGCCCTTTAGCCAAAATTACCAAGAATGATATTCACAATGGTAAAGTGGTGAATCGGATTGATTGATTTTAGAGTTTACGCAAACAAATTAAAGTACCAAAAATAAAGTACGTAAATAAAAATAGAGATTTTGATGTAAGAGAGAATAGAGTTAGGCATCACACCTAGCCTTAATCATGCACACAATGTAACCCAAATTTAATGTAACAACATGCTTTGACAAATTTCCCCTTAGTGCTTTGATGAAGCTACCAAGAAACCAACTAGTCAAGCAATTTAACAATCTCTTCCGAAGCAAAGCTAAATTACACAACCTTTATACCATTCAAATCTTCTGGATCCTAAATGGGCGCCTATGGTGCCATGAGGCTAAATTCTTCCGGAACCTAAACCCATAACATCATGCTTTAATTTCTAGGTAAGAAATTCAAGAAACTTAGTTCTTCCCGTAGTAATAAGCTAAGCCACCACCTATTTAGCTACACATGCTCACAGAATCATCAAGAGTTTAACAAGTTCATGTTTCCAATTCATTAATTTCCTAAAGCATACTTTTAGGTGATAAATCTATAAAAACACTTAGGATACATGAAAGTATAGTAGCCAATATATTCAAAACATGCATAAACACTAAAGAATATAGGAATTTACATTGTTTTGTGCACAAATTTGGCTAGGGCAAAGCCTTAGGCCCAAATTCAACTACTCACAACACATATTTACCCAACTACAAGCCATAAAAATCATAAATAACAAATAAAAGAGAGCAAAGAGTGGAGAACAAGTGATATACCCAAGGGTTTGACTCTTTTTGGAGTCAAACCAAAAGCACAAGATGTCTCCCTTGCCTCCTAGATGCTATATGAGAAGAGAAATGCTTCAAAGTATAGGGATTTCGGTTTCTAGAACCCAAATCACTATATGAATCCACAAAATCTCATGAACGAAATAAGAACAAGGCTTGAATGTGTGAGAAACAAGAGAAGTGATTGATCAAAGTGTGTAGAAACTTCGGTTTTGGTGAAACCCAAGTGGCTACACACCTTTCTCTTACACAAAACTCAAAGAACTATGTAAAAGCTATGAAAAACTAACCTAAAACTAGAGAAAAGAGAGATTTTGATGTTCCAAAACGGGAGAGCCAAAGGTATGCACGGTTTTTTTTGAAAATCGAATAGGCTATTTAAAGGCCAAGGCAATTCAAATCAAGGGTGGAGATCAAAAGGAATCAATGGTAAGATGTAATGGACAAATGTGTAAGCATAAAATGTGGATCTAGTCTTTAAATCCGCATAAAAATGACTTAAATGCCCATAGATATTTTGGTGCAGTTTTTTTGTCTTATAGTTCATAAACTTGCACCGATCTTTTGAAGGTCTTCCACTCCGAA
This sequence comes from Rosa x damascena, assembly GCA_001662545.1. NCBI lineage: Eukaryota > Viridiplantae > Streptophyta > Magnoliopsida > Rosales > Rosaceae > Rosa > Rosa x damascena. The sequence continues at coordinate 19,695 of LYNE01001087.1, read as the reverse complement.
CCAGCACTTGTACTCTTCATATGAAATGATTCACAAGATGTATAGAATGTCTCTATAAAATTTCAACTCATTTGGAGATCATTTAGTTATGCTGCCACTTCTCCTTCCTTGCCTAGCTCGGATTCTCCTAGCCGGAGTAGGAAAATGTGCTAAAGTTAACTTTTTAATGCATTTCCAAGCTTCCCCATCATTTCCTAGTATGATAAGAAAAACATAATAAATATGGTTATAAATAATCAGAAAGGTTAAGAAAAAGTGCAAGATTAGGGGAATAATTACTAGGTAATTATGAACCTAATAGGGTGGTCCTAGTAGAGTAAATAATGAATTTTTCAGGTGTGACCATGTGTGAAGGTGTTTGTATATGTTTGCTGGGAACCCTGTGTTTTATGTTTGGCCCTGTTCTGTTTTGGCTTGCACCTCTTTATGGAGGCAAACCAGTTGGTTGTGGAGTCTTTATGAGGGTATGCACTTTTAGGGCTATGTGCTTTTTGTTTTAGCTGCAAAAAAATGCTTTTGAGTTAGATATTTATGCTGGCCAGTTTCTTGTTAACTGTTAGGGTTATTAACTGATGCTTTGCATTGATATTTGCGGGTAATCCAGGCTATTTCACATCGAAGGTCTGGCATAGGGGTTGCATAAGGGACAAGACTTATGTTGGAGGGAAGGCATATTACTTTGACAGAATCTCAACAGCATGGACCTATTGGATAGAAATTGTGAGGTCAGGGAGTTTTTAGATTAAATTAGAATGTCATGGATTGAAACGATGAGAGAGGCAAATACAGGGACTAAACATAATTTACCCCTTGATTCTTTTTTTTTTTTTTTGATCAAGAAAGGATTTTTTCATTCATGAAAAACTTCAACAAGGAGTATCTAGTGGCCTCATTAAACCCACCACAATCCGGTTGGAAAGAGTACCACACTCAAAACTTTGAACAAATCAATCACTATAATTTTCAACTCGCATCATTAACTAGACTTGGAGAAAGCCAATCTGGAACCATTCTCCCCTAATAAGTAGGAAATGCCATAGCAAGTGCTGCCCGAGCTACACTATGAGCAGCTTTATTGCACTCTCTGGGGATATAACCCCAACTAGAAGACTGGAAATGACTCAATAATACTTTTACTTCATCAACCAAGACTCCATCAGGGGTCAAGTCATTAATAGAAGAATCTAAAGCCAAGAAGATGTCATTAGCATCACCTTCCACCTCCACCTGAGAAAAGCCAGCTTGAATGCGAAAATGGAGACAATTTACTAGAGCTAGGAACTCACAAGTCTAAAGTTTCATAAACCCCATACCGGGGACTGCCAGAACACCAAGACACCCACCATGCTCATCCCTAACCACTGCCCCTGTACCATACAAGCCTCGCTGCATATCCAATGCCTCGTCAACATTGAGTTTGATAGCACCCACTCTTGGCTTCCTCCACCTGCTACTTTCCTTCTTCTCCTTATACCCATTAGCTCTGCCCCACTACAAATAAACTTCCCACCAAGTTGCTGCCTTAGTGATCAGGCCTCTATCTGTCACAACAAGTTGCACGTGCACCCTATTGTTTCTTTCCTGCCATAGCTCTCAGGCCACCATCCCAAACCACTCCAAGTGGTTATCATGTGCCAGAGAAGCCACATGTAAGAATAACAGGAAAAGGCTCATCTCTTTCCACACCTTAACTACATCACAAAGAAACGTAAATTGCCATACCTTACGAGCCAACTGACAATCCCACAATGCATGCATCACCGTTTCTTCACTACACCCACAACCCTCGCACCACCCCACACTACCTTCCTTTTTCTCGATTCTACCGCACATGGTAAAAAATTGTTGCATGCTCTCCATAAGAAGACTTTAATTTTAGGAAAAATTTTGCAAACAGTACACCAAGTAAAGGCCACTAATAATTCTTATACATAAAGTTCCAAACCGAGCATTTCGGTATACGAAATCTGAAACTAGACCCACTATCAGTACACGACGTCAGTGACATCGTTAATTTAAGGGGTAATATGGTCTTTTCAATTTTTTACTCTGAGCACCCGCCTTTCTTTCTCTGGGCACCTAGCGCTCTCTCTCTTTCTCTCTCTCTCTCTTACACTATGGGCACCTATCTCTCTTCCTCCCTCCCAATCCCGATCACCTCTGCAATTCCAACCTAATCAATCCACCGCTTTTCACTTCTGCTGAATCAACAACCATTACATAATCCTAATCCCGGTGTTCAACAACAACTACAACTACAACAACAGCAACAACAACTCCAGGTTCTCACAGCCTCTTCCTGTCCTCCCCGACCAAAACCCGACTTGCTCCGCCACCAAGCCGCCTAAGACCTCGACTGCCACCTTGACTAGATCGTAATCCATCTCGCAGCTCATCATCCAAAACCCCATTTCCAATTCCAATTGAATCTTTCTTCTTCATCATCAAAAACAATCACACGCATACCCATCTTCTCATACCCAATTTCTCTCTCCTCACCTTCATCTCTACGATTCTCTCTCTCTCTACATTTCAATTTGCTAGAAAATGCTAAGAGGTTGTGATGAGAGTGCGGGAAGAGAGCACCAAAGCTTTGCTCGAAGATTCTCTCCTCTATTATGCTCGTCAAATGTGATGTAAAACCCGGTGTACAACCCGACCCGGCCCTGGAAGCCGGAGTGAAATAAGTTTTCGGTGACAAAGAAGGCGAGGCAAGGAGTGAGAACTGTTGGGCTGACAGAGAAAGATGCGGTGGATCCAGATTCGGGTTTGAGCATGAAGCGAAATGGGTTGGAGAAAACATTTGCGAGGCAGGTGGTTTTACACCGACGACATCGGGATTATGGTGGTGATCGGTGATGGGGATGGGGCTGGGATTAGAATTAGGGTTTTGGCAGGATAGAGTTTGGTGGGTATGGATATGGAAGGTGGAGGAGATGCGGTGGTCCCTGGGGTTGAGGTTTCTGGGGTGTTTGCACCGGGGGTGTGGGCGGAGAGACGAGAGAGAGGAGAAACTTTTTTTTTTAACCAAAAAAATGAGTCAGAATGTGAGGGTACTAAACTACCCTTTGATAAATGAATAATGAGATTAGAGTAAACGGCATCATTGACGTCGTGTACTGATAGTGGGTTGAGTTTCAAATTTTGTGTACCAAAATGCTTGGTTTGGAACTTTATGTATAAGAATTATTAGTGACCTTTACTTGGTGTACTATTTGCAAAATTTTCCCTCAATTTTATTAGGTAAATTTAAACCCCACAACTTTCTCCAACCCTATTGAGAACCTGCATTCTTGCCGCTATTGCTCCCTGCTAGCTATTGCTCCCGCTCCCTGCCGCTAGCAGATCATCTCTCCTTGCCTTTATTCTTGTTTGGAATCAATCTTGATTATTACAGAATCTTATTTTTTTCATTCTTATATTTTATTTTTATTTTTGTTGCTTTGTATTCTTATTTTATTTCAACATCTTCTTCTCCTTAATATTTTGTTTTTCTTTCTCTCTTTTTTATGAACTTTACAAAAAAAATTATTTAAAAGAGTTAGATATTTTCTTTATTATATCAATTTGACCAAGGTTTCTAAATTTTTTTAAATCCTGCAGTTAGTAAGGCCTCATTTAGATTTTCACTCCAGATCTTTGAAAAGTCAGGACCAGCCCTGTAAATAATTGAAAATAATTTTTTAAACTACCCTCAACTAGGCGCCACCTAAACTATTTGAGGCGGCCGCCCAAAAGGATTTTTAGAACACTGATATTTATAGTGAAATTTTATAGAAACTAAGAGTATCTTTAGCAGACTCTCTATCTTGACTCTTTAGCTATTTTGGAGAGCTTCTTTAGCTTTTTATCAATTTTAGCAGCTCCACCAGACTCTTAAAAGCATCTTTAGTAATGCTAGCCATTTTTTAGTCAAATTTTAGCCAAACTAGCTTAAAAGTCATTTTGACTACTTTAGAAATACGTCTGTATTAGTGCTATCTATCTTACCTAAATTTGTATTTATATTATTTTTTAAATGAAGATTTACATAGTTTAAATGTATTTATAAATTATATAAAATAATTTAAAATAAATGTTTTAAAATTATATAAAATTATAGAGTGCCTCATCTCACTCTCTATACTTAGGAGCAAGAGATATAACAAAAAGTTATAATGAAGAGCCACTTAGAGCATCTTTAGCAGACTCCCTATTTTGGCTCTTTAGCTATTTTGGAGAGCATGTTTAGCTTTTTATCTATTTTAGTAGCTGCACCAGACTCCTAAGAGCATCTTTAGCAATGCTAGCCATTTTTTAGTCAAATTTTAGCTAAAGTAGCTAAAAAGTTATTTTAGCTAAAGTAGCTAAAAAGTTATTTTAGCTAGCTACTTTAGAATTACATCTGCATCAATGCTCTCTATTTTAACTAGTTTTGAATTTATATTATTTTTTAAATGAAGATTAAATAGTTTAAATGTATTTATAAATTACATAAAATAACTTAAAAGGAATGTTTTAAATTATAGAGAGCCTCATTCCGCTCTCTATATTTAGGAGCGAGATAGCTAAAAGTTATAATAGAGAGTCACTTAGGAGTCTGGTGTAGTTGCTAAAATAGATAAAAAGCTAAACATGCTCTCCAAAATAGCTAAGGAGCCAAAATAGAGAGTCTGCTAAAGATGCTCTAAGTGGCTCTCTATTATAACTTTTAGCTATCTTGCTCCTAAATATAGAGTGCAAGATGAGGCTCCCTATAATTTAAAACATTCATTTTAATTTATTTTATGTAATTTATAAATATATTTAAACTATTTAATCTTCATTTAAAAAATAATATAAATTCAAAACTAGCTAAAATAGAGAGCATTGATGCAGACTTAATTCTAAAGTGGCTAGCTAAAATGACTTTTTAGCTACTTTAGCTAAAATTTGACTCAAAAATGGCTAAAGATGCTCTTATTCTCTAAATTCATTTGTTGAAGGAAAAATAATTAATTGAGAAAATAAATTTTTTTTTTTTTTTTTTTTTTTTTTTTTT
>LYNE01001086.1:46457-59297 GCA_001662545.1 Rosa x damascena | reverse complement strand
AAAAAAAAAAAAAAAAAAAAAAAAAAAAAAAAAAAAAAAAAAAAAAAAAAAAAAACCATTAGATTAAATAGTGAATGATTGAGAGGCATTGATCTTGGGTGCATAAAAAAAATGAGAGACAAAGGCAATATTGGTGAATAGTGCACAAATGGGAGGCAAAACCTTGCCTTTTGTCTTTGCCTAAAGATTCTTGGAGTGCACTTGCTCTAAGAGGGAGAAAGCGGTTAATATTACCAAGAAATTGCAAAAGGAGAGAATATTAGACAACATTGAAAGGAAATTTTGGGTTTAAGTTATAGAAATAGCGGGTAGAGAATTTTTATATCGGAAATATTCTTAAAATGAGGAGGTCACATTTTAAAAGGAAAAATAGATGCAAAGATCAAAGTGATATGATATATAATGATATAAATACAACTGAGCGACTAAAATGAGGTTTTTAAAGGGGAGTGAAATTTGCACACCCCACTTTACATTCTGCACACCCTTCCTATTTTTTAAATATTTTATGATGTCCTCTTAATTTGTTTCCCATATTACCCTTCTTCTCCAACCAACTCAAAGCTGCATCTCATCCTCTCAAACCCATTTCTCCTCGTTGGCTCATATATGAGCGGAGGTCCGCTCTGGATAAAATCTGTATATATATACGGAGCCGTTCCAAAGAGGACGTCCGCACTTTCGCTAAACTGCTGCAGCTCGACGGGGCTTGCCGGACGGAGGCCAAGGGTCTGACGGACCGGTCTGCAGTAGGTGGAGTCGCCAGCGACGTGGTTGCAGCGCTGCTCAGAAACCTGCAGTTGCATGTGAGGTCGTCGCCATAAACCTGCAATCTCGACCTCCTCCGACCTCGATCGCTGCCCAGAAGCTATCTGGGATGCATTCAGCCTCCGTCTGGCAAGCCCCGCCGCCCCGTCACTGCCTGAAAGCTGCTGCAACAACGCCGTCCGTACTTTAGCGAAAGTGCAGACGTCCTCTCTAGAACCCGCCCGTGTGTGTGTGTGTCTGTATATATATATATATATATATATATGAAGCTGTGGGAAGCTTTGCAGAGAGAGAACAGACCAGTTGCAGAGCCAAAGCTTCTGTAGCAATTGGAGAGGGGGCCAAAGCATTCGAAGCACAGTGACACAGACTGATCGCCAAGCACAATAAACTCCGATGACGGCCGAAACAATCAAATCACCCATCCATCAAAACTGAAAACCAATTATACCAGCATGTAGAGCACAACGAGTAGAAGAAGGTTCATAGCTTGAACAACTCAGAAGATCGCTGGAAAACTTGTTGGCGTCGAAGACAGCGATGGGGCCAAAGCAACCCCAAACCAAAATCAGTCAAAATCGATCAAATTGAAAAGCTAAGTAAACTAATGTGAGAGCATGACGAGGGAATCGATTTTCATACCACATGCAAGTCAATCGGTGGCCGGAATTCGATGATGATTGCTGGAGCTCCAAAAATTTCTCGTTGTCAATTCTTCCTCCATAGCCGACGATTGAAAGAACTACCACCAGAAGTGTGACGGCGACGTCGGGAAATGATCATTTACCTAATTTCAGCTTGAAAATTGCCCACTTGCTCCACTAACAGTTTTTTAACCTCATTTACCCAAATCTCTCTAAGAGATTATTTCCCTAATACCCAATTAATTCTTTTTTTATTCTTTTTATTTATTTTTGGGACTTTTTTGCCATCTCCTTCTTTCTCACTTAGAGAGAGAAGTCATCCTCCACCTTGCTGTGCTCCGGTGACCAGTGGCAGACCGCGATCTCTTGTGACCGGTGACCGGAGTCCGGCGTCTAGTGACTGGAATCCGACAACCAGTCACCAGAATCTGGCTACAGGACTGGTGACCGGATTCCGGCATCTGAATTTATTGCCCCCCAGTAATCATATTATTGCCTCCCAATACTCATATTATTACCTCCCAATAATTATATTATTGCCCCCAATAATCATGAACTTCAGGCCTTCGATTCTCTCTATAGCCAGTGCATGGATGATCCGAGACCACCAAGAGGTCGACGATGAAGAGACGCTTCGATTGTTGGTGGTCCGCCGTCGTGTCATGGTCGGACGGGGAAGATGGAATTAGGTCGCCAGTAGGAGCACTCAGGTCAACGATCCGGCTCTCGACCTTGATTCTTCTCAAATGATCTGGGCTGTCCAAACTGATCAGATCCCGTACCTATATAAAGAATTAGAGTATACAAGAGAGAGAGAGTGAAGAAAAATGTTGTAATATGTGAAACAAATATAGGAGGATATCAAAAAATATTAAAAAATTAAGAAAGATGTGCAGATTGTAATATGTGGTGTACAAATTTCACTTCTCTTTTTAAATCAAGCGACTGAAGTACGGAATTAGAACATAGTTGAATGAACAAGTGATATAAATTCCACGTAGTTGCCAAAAAAAACAAAAAAGGACAGTTCTTTACGGATTCTCTATCAGGGTTGTAAGGTTGTTAGTACTTAGTAGAGGGAAAATGCGGAAGGTGGGCAATTTAGTACGGAAGGGATGCAAAGCTGTTCAGGATCTGAACTTGGTCAAGCTCCTCCAGTCTGAAATTCAACATGAGCTTTCCTCTAACCATTATCCGGTACTCTCCCTCTTCATATTCATTTTACGTTTCGTTCGACACCCAAGAAAATCAGATTTTTTTTTCAACTAAAAATTTGCTTGTTATTTCGCTTTAACGTGTAAATAACAAATGGGTATCTGTTCCTCATTAGTAACTGATAGTGTAAGAGCACATACTAGGGATGCAGTGAATAACCATGAATTTGTATAGGGTTTATGTGATTGCATGCCTATGCATTATTTTCTTAATGGAGAATGTTTATGATTTGATATTGAATTAATTGGTACAGACAAGCAGAAGCAGTTCATTGGGAGATTTTGTGGTGGAATGGGATTCACCGCAGTCCAAAGATGTGGTTTTGAGGAGAAAATTGGAGTCTGGTGAAGAGGTTGCTGTTTCAGCTATGTTGGGTCCCTTTTCGGATACCACTAACAGAGAGGAGTATTTGTATCCAAGGGATGTTGTGATGAAGGTATGCGTGAAGAAGCCTGGGTTGAGCTCTATACTGCAGTTTGACTGTGAGATATTTGAGCAAGACGGTATTGGTTCTTCATTTGCAATCTGGGAATTCTATTATATTCAATCACCAGCGCGAACTGGCCCTTCGGTCTATAGGGGTCCCTCATTCAGGTTAGTCAGATATGCATTTGCTGTATATCAACTTCAACAGATGGTGAAGATAAACTGTTGTATCACTTATTTTGGGGTGGGGGTTGGTGGCCAGAAACTTTTGCTTCTTGCCAATTATTTTCAGTTCTCTTTAAACATAAGCCAAAAGAAAGAAAAAACAAAATATAAAAAAGGTTGCTAGAATGGCATAGCTATGTGGCGTTAAAGACAAAGTGCCTCAACATATAGAGGTGTGGCTTTTTCATTGTTTCTGTCTGCTGAAACTTGTGATAGTCCAGCATTTTGGTTGTTTTCTGTAGTAAGATACATAGATCATTGGAGAAAATTTAGCTGTTGACCTATTAAGTCTCTGAGGCTCTGAGCAATTGGGGTGGTCGCTGCTCTCTCTTCCTAAAAGGTAGATTAAAGAGCATGAATGGACTCTAGATCACTAGTTCTTCTCTTCCTTCTATATACAGCTTGATCAGCTTGCTTACAGTTACCAGATAAATTGCAAATGGATATCAGTTTTCATCTTGCATAATGTCAACATATGAATTCTCCTTACCGCAACAAAATCTAAACTTATCTTGTTGCTATTGTTGGGCATATATTGTATGGATGATTGTAAGTTAGAAATTAAGCCTAATTGTTTGTGAGTGGATCTTTTGGTGGAACTTTTTAAAGATAACAAGGGCATTGTGGCATAGTGGTTTGATATGACTTCCTTTCTTACTAGATTCTGGTGTAATCAGCTGCATGATGAGGCATAGCCACAAAGGCATACTTTGATGGATGTTCAAGCCCATGCTTCTTATAGGAAACACTAAAACCCCTTGTGGTTGCTAGTGGAGTTAACACTGATGTTCTCGATAGAACTAGAAAGCAAAAAATAAGAAGTGAAGAGTCTAGCAGACTTGTAGTTAGCCCTCTATTTATGACAGAATCAAAGCCCTGTTAGTGATTTGGTATGACATCCTTTCTAAATAGTTTCTGATGTAGTCAGTTGCATGATGAAGCATAGCTCTGCAAGCATACTGTGACGGATGTTGAAGCCCATGTTTATTGCAGGAAACGCTGGAAATACCTCTTTTGGTTACTATTAGAGTACCCTGCAGTTCTGAAGAGAAGTAGAAAGCCAAAAGTAAGAGGAGTCTGGCAGAATTATAGTTAGCCCATGTTTATTGCAGGAAATGCTGGAAATACCTCTTTTGGTTGCTATTAGAGTACCCTGCAGTTCTGAAGAGAAGTAGAAAGCCAAAAGTAAGAAGAGTCTAGCAGAATTATGGTTAGCCCATCCATCTATATGAAGATATATTCCCAATAATCCCTTATAAAATCAAATCTATCCCTTGAAATGAATATAATGTTAATTATGTTTCTGATAGGAAACAGACATCTGTTTCATAGAGAGAATGCATGGAACACTGGATAAGAAATCCAGTAACCTAAGAAAATGAGCTAAAAGCAAAAACAAAGACCCTAGACAGCTACTGCACTCAGTTTGAGAAATAGTAAGAGAAGACCAATCCTAAAGACCCACAGCTAAATCCCATATAGAAGGAATATCATCTCAGTCACTGAAATATGCCAATAAAAAGAAACCCAAGAAGACATTAAGATATGCTGCTACAGTTCTGCAAACAATAATCCACTGACTTTGTTAGTAGAGTTTTTTATTTTTTATTTATTTTATATCTTACATGTTAGTATAGGCCTGGCACTAAGGCAGCACCAGTGGTATAGCTGCACCAGGCCTCCGATTCCAGGAGGCCTCCGATCAGTAAAGCATGTATATATTTGTACATAAACAAACATGTTAAGTATACTAAACTGTGCTGTAGTTTGATTGGTTAAGGCTCCTTGTTTCCACACTTTGGGTCTCTGGTTCAAACTCTAGCAACTCCTCTGTACATTTTCTTCTCCTTTTTCAGTTTTTGCTCTTCTGAGAGAACAAAAGTTGTAAATTTTTTTGAATTTACAATTTGATTATAATACTTTTTTTTTTTTGCAATGTATGTTCTTTTAAGTCTGAAATTAATAAGGCATCAATTGAAAATTTTCTTCTCCTTTTTCAATTTTTGCTTCTTTGAGAAAAAAATTTGATTTTTTTTTGGTATATATAATCATAATACATTTTTTTTTTCTAATGTAATTTAATTTAAGTCTAAAATTAGTAAGGCCTCAGTTATAATTTTGCACCAGGCCTCTCAAATCTCAGGAGCGGCCCCGAGTATGATTGATGGTTTGTTATTAGCTACCAGCCCATTCTAGAAATCCGCAGCAAACTAAATTACTTTGGAGGCACATGCTGATGATTTTAGGAGGACATTTTGGCTAAACATTAAACTTGGGAAGTGGTGCCTAATAGATTAAAGTTTGTGTTTACAATGTCCAGTTGCATTAGTTATATGAAAAAGGGTCTTTAGTGAGTCTAATACGAGTTGTTGGGCAGATGCGCTGTAATGCTGTATTTTGGTTATTTGTATGGACAGAATCACAGAAATAAGAGAATTTTCAAGAATTCTGTGACTAATAGTTCATCTTTGGGCATCTATTTCCTCAGATTTCAGACATAGTTCTTTCCATACTATTCTATCCTTAATGATCGGATTCGTAATGGGTCTAGTCATTTGACTTTATCTGTTGTTTTACTTGATGCTTTCTTAAGTTGGAGCCTAGATCTTTCAGCTAACATTGTCAGTTGACATCTTGTCCCCTATGTTTTGCTTTGTTTTCTCTTTTAACAAAAGTGTGTTCTTATTGAAAAGAAAAATATTTTAGGCAAAGAAGAGATTTAGGGTATATCAATATATCTGAATAATTACTGGAATGTACACACTATTACTAATTCCTTCTTCACCTAGGGTTTTCATTACATGGACTGCATAGGTCTTTAGACAAAAATGGGACATGAGTTCATATATATAGTCTGTTTTGTTTATGGCATTGTCTCCATGTTGCTTTACGCTACAGTATTCTTTTTCTCCTTTCCTTGTACAAAGGAGAATCACATGTGACTGAATTGTTGGTGGTCTGCTTATAACTTTATGTCAAGTTCCTACGTCTAATTTCCATGATGGAGTGCAAAGTGCTTAGGAACTAATGGGTGGAAGTTGATGAGGAAGTTCAAAGCAATTGCAATACTCTAGCACTTGCCAACCACAAGACCATGGTCAAACTAGTAGTCAATATATAGTAGTGGTAAGTTGTTGCAATGCATTACAGGAATTATATGAAAAATGTGCACATGATCCTTCTTCACGCTGAATTTGCCTATGAGAGCCAAGTCAATTGCACACCAAAAGGACTTCTTTTAAGGTTGATTGTGCGTAGAAGCTGCAATATCTGTTGTATTTTGTTTCGCTACTTGAAGAAGCACACATTATGAAGAAGGAGGAGATGCTTATGTTGCTCATGTAAAACATTTTGCCACTCCAAGGAAATCACCAAAGATGATAAATTTTCAGTTTATTTGAGGTAGAAGATTTAGCTAACCTCTAAAGTTGGCCCACTCCAAATATTGAAGGAGTGCAATTCTTATGTAGTGGAGTTACCTTAGAATTAGCTATGCTTTCGATGTTGCATGTTAATCACACAGTCAAGAGCTTTTTAGGGTGGAGTTGGAGCAACCAGCAGCCCAAGCTTTGAGGGAGAAAAGAAGGGTGTTTATGGACATGTGTGATGGCTGTGTTTTGACTTTTGAGTGGTGCTAGAATGAAAGAAGAGGATTTTTGACAGCATTAAGGGAAGAGGGGTGGAAGTTTTGTGGGATAGAGATAAAATTTTGTTATCTTGCTGCCATTATTAAGGTGAAGGGGCTTATTCCATCCTACTGTATTGCGACATTGCTCTAGCTTTTCCAGTTTTATTTGGTCTTCCTGTTTTTTTATCCCCTGTTATTCTTATAGGGGTACAGCCTAATTATTTGGGTTACTATAGTATGACTAACGGATTTTTGGTGGCTGTACCAAATGACTTGCATGCTTAAGTTGTTTGATGGGACTTTCCTACGCACATCCACTTTCTTGTTGTATCACATAAAGTGGTATTGATATATTATTTGGTATGTTTGCTTTTCTTCTTTGAATAATGTAACTTCAATTTATAATTTTCTTAGTCTAATGTCTTATATTCTGTCTATATTATCTGTGGCAGCTATGTGGATTTTAAATTACATTGCGCACTCAAGGAATATCTAGAGGCCAAGGGTATTGGAGAAGAGCTTACTAACTTCCTCTTGCACCACCTACACAGAAAAGAGCAAGGTCAATATGTGAACTGGCTGCAGAAGCTTGAATCATTTGTTGCAAAACCAGAGTCATAGACAGGAGTCGTCAAATCGATCACTATCATTTGATGTAACTAAAGAATTTAGGTAGGTAATGTACTTAGACCATAAAGATGCCATCATTTTTTGGTTATTTTGGAAGGACCGAACACGACTTATTCCAGGCTCAACTCATTAAAATGCAGAATCCCTGGAACTTTTTCAAGGGTATTATTTGTTTTTTTCTTTTTTTTCTTTTTGGGTTTTGGACCCAGGGGATTTTGAGTAGTAGGAGGCGTTCCTCTATTCCAGAAGAGTGTCCAATCTTGACGAAACTATCTGCTATCTGTTGTGGAATTAGCCCCTAAGTATGTGTGAAAAATTTCGTCAAAACCAGCTGCGATTTCTCGTTGATATCAGTGACAATCTATTCAAGTATCCAGGGAGTTGCCAAACTGCCATTGATAGATGCTGTTTACTAGAATCCTGGAGTGTTCCTCAACTTGGAGTTTCTGGAGGCCACTGAATATTTGCTTGGAGAAGACTCTGAAATCTGCTTGTGTAATCAGGAAATCATTGAAGCCTATTGTTGTAACCCCAGCAAGCAGGGGGATCACAAATCCAGTCGCGGCTATGCTTTAGTTTGTAACCAAACCGTTGAAGTTGGTGTTAACCAAATCGGGGTTGGGAGGATGTGCCTTTGCACTTTGCCTTGTGTGAGTTCAACCCTTATTGTAGATCCAATCAGTTTCCAACTATCCGAAAGTAAGCTCTGAAGTACTCGACAGTCGACACCCAAAAGAAGAAGGAAAAACACGGGCGTATAAACAAGTAATTTTCTCACTTATTAGGACAGAAATTAGGTCCTATTGCCGCATTGCATTATCATATTGCCCAGACTTAGAAATTCACAAATTAAGCTTCCGTAAACCAATTAATTGTAGAGCAATTTACCAATAAGGTAAACTAGCCCAGGCCTAATGCCCATGCGGAAAAACATTTGAATCAAACACCATGCGGTCAATTCAAATTCTGTCTAACACGAAATAAACATTAAAGTTTTCATTAATTACAAAATTGCCACCGCATCTTTAAATTGACTGATAATTACTGAATTGCCACTGTATCTTTAAATTAACCAATACTTACTGAAATGCCACTACAGCATTTGGCTCAACCATTTCCGTCAACAATACTATTGTCTAACAGTAACATTCACAATCTTACTGTATTGCATTAGCTTTTTCAAAGTTCACTTGATTGACATCTCAAAAGCACCTTCAACGTTTTTAACAAGTAAATGTTGAGATTGATTTTGTACTACAACATAGTAGTTTCTCCTTTGTTATATTTGTGGTCTTTATCATTCTTCTTGGCCTTGAGTTTTTGCTTGTTTGTACTTCCCCCTTCCTGTTTGCACCTTCTACATGTTATCCATAATTTATGAACTTTTCTTGGTAGGCATTGTGTGAAACTGCAAATAATGAGCTCATCATTAACATGTCAATTGTTATTTATATAGTAAAAGTTACTGATATGCAGTGTTAATAAATACATGCTAGAAGTGAGGTAACCGACATGCATGAATAGAGAAATAAAGATTACTCATCTCTGAATACATGAAGATCATATGAAAAACATTTAGACTCACTAGTATCCATATGATGATCACTATTGAGTATTAGTACATAATTGAATTATTGCTACTGAGAGTCAGTATCATTGTGTACTTGTTACTGAGAGTTAGTAGAATTGGGTAAATTGCTAAAAAAATCAGTGAGAAATTGGATAATTCTTGCTCACTATCAGTTATTGGGTAACTACTATTAAATGTAAGTGATACATTGAGTAATGCATCATTGCTACTGACGGTCAGTAGCAAGGAATGAGTATTAGTACAGAATTGAATTATTGCTACTGAAAGTCAGTATTATTGTGTAATTGTTACTGATATTCAGTAGAATTGGGTAAATTGCTAACAAAATCAGTGAGAAATTGGATAATTCTTGCTCATTATAAGTAGAAATTAGGTAATTACTATGAAATTGAGTAATGCATCATTGCTACTGACAGTCAGTAGCAAGGACATGTTTCCTACTGAGGGTCAATACAAATTGGGTAATTGCTACTAAAGACAGTAGAGAATTGTGTCATTGGCTACTGAGGGTATGTAGAGAATTACTGTAGGCAATATGAAAATAGATAGTTCCTATGAAAGATCAGTATGCAAATGGATAATAGCTACTGAGGATTAGTACAAATGAAGTAATCGCTACTCTGGGTCAGTAGGAATATGCACCCTAAGTAGCAATTTCAATAGGGAATGAGTAGATAATAGGGAATTTGTAAAACCTTTACAATCAGAATATATGTAATGGTAACAAATTAGGTAATAGGAAACAGAACAACTACCTTGGCCACCCAAAACAAATTAAAAAGGCCAGCAAGAATGTCTCCTTAATCAATTCATGAAAACATAATTGTGAAAATTCAATCACCAAACACTACAGCAACAAATTTTTCAATGATTGAGCCCCCCCCCCCCCCCTCATGAGAATTTCAAATTCATCGTCTTGATTGATTTTGATCTCGATCTCAATCTAGATCTGTTCTCTCTCTCTCTCTCTCTCGTTATCTCTCTCTTTATCGCTTATCTTTCCATACTAATATATTTAGGGACATTTTCGTCAGGAAATAGGCTGCACGGGGTTTGAGCCTGGCACATGGGCCATGAACAGTACCTCAAGGGGAATTAATAAAAAAAAGCTTGTTAATGGTAAATACTGGAGTAAAAGTGTAGTTAGTGGTAATTTGTTATTAATTGTAACTTTATAAGTCTCATCACATCTTGGTTGATCGAGAAATGAATTCAGGCTTAACATGACACCCCAGATGCTTTATTACATGATTAACCTACTTGTTCACTCTTCTTATAGATCCATCCTGTTTAACATGATCAATAATAATCCGAAGGTCAGTGCCTATATATTTATCTGCATACAAGCTACAACTACATAATGTTCCTATCTTAAATAGGAATACTAATATACGCTCAACATATCGAAAATCTCAATTCTACTTTAGTTTTTAAAAAATATGAGTTTATGCATTTGTTAGTAAATGTGCACCAAAAAAAATAAAAATAAATAAAGAATATTGTATGTGGTATCACTTTCACCAACGCAGCGGTGAAGAGCAGTAATAATGGAGGAATAAAAAAAAAAACGCGGTGCATGTAGGGATGCTTGGGGGTGCACCCTACGTTTGGGGGTGCATGTAGGGAATCACGTCCGTTCGTCATTTAGTGAATAGGAGGGGAATCTCCAGGGTACTCTCCGGCGAGCTTTGCAGAAATGGAGAACTGCTACTTGAAAAAGCACTTGGATGCTGAGCAGAAGCACCTTCCCGCGGATTCTCGACTTAAATGGAGGAAAGCAGTCGCTCTTCTCGTCAAGAACCGTTCTAGAAGGTTCCGTGGAGTCGTTGATCTGGCAAACCAGGCCAGGGCTGAGATACAGGTCGGTCTCTCTCACTTTCACTTTTTCTTTTGCAGTTTGATGTTTATTTGTTGTTCTTCTTGGAAATGTCAGGAAGAGCTAGCTTTGGGTTTTACAGTACGTACTAGAAATGGTGTCTTCAGAGACCTGTTGTTGAATTTGGTGCTTAACTATCACTTCAAATGAACTTACATAGTTAAGAGCTAAATTCATTTTACTTACACACAACTTCATTTGTGCCCCAAACTCTTAATTTATACATTTTTGCTTGGGACGGAACCAGAAATTTAAATTGAGGGGCGCTAATTTTACCTTTTGATGCTGTCAAGTTTTCCTAAGTTCATATAAAGCTTATTTGTCGTACTTTGACTTCGATGAGTCCGTATGATTTAATGGCTTCATGCTGCAAAACTGTTCTTTTATCTTCTACATCTACTCCGTATCCAGGGCATCGATGCTGGTAGCATCAAGATTTATCAGAAATTTCAGTTTGATTGATTTTTCTTTAGTAGTTTGTGACTTGCAGCTTAGCTTCTTTTGATTTTCTTTGTGATTGGGTCGAAGTTTTTCAAAGCATATGTTTTGTCATTTGAGGAAGTACAGTACCTGGGCTTTGCTTGTACCAATCTTTTAATATATATTTTCTTTTCAATCCCTTAATATTTTTGTATTAGCATGCATTTACTCATATATAGTTGCTTTTGTCATGCTCTTCTCTAATCTTCCCTCTATCTTCATGCATTCACTTGCTTCTGTACAGTCAATATATCTAAGTTATTTTTTTTCTCTAAAAAGAATGGGGGGTGCTGCAACACATCCCAGCACCCCCTTGGTTCCATGCCTGATCATAGCCAACTACGATCTAATCCTTCAATTTCTTGGGTTGCATGGCATCACCCAAGAAACACACTATTTAATTACATCGTCAATGTTAAAAATTAGCCCAAGTGGACTCGTCAAGTCAGCAATTCATGAAAAGAAACTGACGAATTACTTGACTGATGGTTTTGATCAATTTGGAAAGTATAAGGCCATAGATGATCAGGCGCACAAACAATTGTAAGTGTAAAGTGCAAAGAGGTCAAATGAGTTTCACCCTATAGTTAACTATGGTATGTCGGTTTCAGATGATTCTTCATAACTTTCACAAGGGATCAATCAGATTTGATCCATACGAATTGTATTATTCTACTAGCTAGTTTCGATTAGATGTTGAATTGCATTGGACGACATGGGTTAGTTTAGATTCCAGGAAACTGTGATCAATGGGGTTAAAATGTTGATTAGTTACATGCATGATTGTGTGTTTGTTGCTTTCTCATGTGAAATAAGAGTGCCGAGTAGATAAAATGCAACCCCAGCATTCAGTTCATAACTAGCCCGATCAATTTTCACCCACAATAGCCTTAACAAGATGCTAGTTCAGTTCACAAGTGATGCTTAGATAGGGAACAACTCAACTCTTACTGTTGATACTTTTATTGATGTCAACATTGTTAACTGTTCAGACTTTTCCATGTCTCCAATTTCAGTTCCTTGTGTACACACAAAAATCATTTTGGAAGGTCCTTGTGGTTTTTCATATATATACAACTGAGATGCATCAAGAGTTGTCCAAATCTATCTAACAAATTACTTGAGAACCTTATAAGAGTGCAACTCGATCTGTATAAATCATGTGTGTAGTAGAATCTGTGGATGTTCATACACATATGCAGGTTAAGCTATGTAGGTAGGAATATTTTTCTGTGTGTCTATATATGTATGTAGGTCTGTATATAGCCTATTATATTGTCATTCTCAGTTAAGGGCTTTGGCTTATCAAATTAGACTACAAGTTTACAACTATAGTGCTATGTGACGATGATTGTCT
>LYNE01001086.1:32742-44422 GCA_001662545.1 Rosa x damascena | reverse complement strand
GTACCTAATCACATACGGTCCCAACTTAGTACACGAATCACAAGCGATTAAAGTCTGAAACCCCCGTTTTGAACTAAAACCAGAAAAGTGACGCCAATCGAGGAGAAACCACATCTGATATCACCCAAAGTCTCTGGAATACTTCTACGATCGATATGTCAAAACCACAAGTCAATCGAACACTCGAATCCTCACAGATTGAATAATCAAACGGTTCAAAACCGTAAAAATCATAACATAATCATACAATCTCCAAAAATTACGTATTATATATAAAACGCTCGTATCGATGAGTCGATGATATATAAAAATAGAAACTGTCCCTTACATGACAGGAACGCCGCCAAAGCGCCGCCACAGGCGGTTGCATAACCACCACATCCACCACCGGCCAAAACTTAAAACCATATTAATCCAACGATCCAAAATGTCAAGAATACCAAGTAGAGCAACTTTAATACCTGGGGTTCAAGCCAACTCGGTCTAGATCGCCGCCCATCGCCGTCCAAAGCCCAATAATTACTGTTCACGTTGAGTTGCAACTCCACACTGAGAATCGCTCGAAACCACAACCAAGGATCGACAAGGGATGCTTCTACGACACAAACATGCTTTGTTTCAAGCCTAGCCATCACTGCTCGAGGAGAATTCTAGCCAGATCCGACTGTACTCGTCTTCGCCGTCTTGCTGCGCCGCCGTGGGTGAGAATCGCCACTAGAGGCCATTGTAGGGAGGAGCGAAACGAAGAGGCGAAGAGGTCTGGGTTGGTTTCATCGTCGCGGGTCACCAAAGATCAGAGAATGTACTGGGTCGAGCGTAAAGAGGACAGAGAACAAAGCGTTTGGAAGATTTTCAGTTTTGGCAAGTTTCCAAAATAGTAAATTTCTGATTTACTCAAAACAGAAACCCCTATTTATAGAAATTTCCAAAAATAGTATAAACTTTCGTTGACCATAACTTTCTCATACAAACTCCATTTTTCACGTGTCGCATGTCCATGATCTCGTATCGACGCGCTCTACGACTTTTGTGAAGTTAAGAGAAAATCAACAAATAAAAAGTTATCCTTTTGACCCCTCGAAAATAAAACGTTTCGAGTAATTATTCGTCCAAAACACTTCCACCTCACCCACGAACCACAAAATAGTCCAACAACTACTAATTAAATTCTGGAACAATCCTCGGGAAAAAAAAAATGAAATTTCAGGGTATTACATAATTGGATATGCATTCTAGTTTTCTAGGTACCAGAATGAGTGGTAGATGACAGAAGTGCATAACTGTCTTTGGAAAATAGGCAAAGCGTCTTGAACTGGAAATTGGGCCCGAAAAGCCCGAAAGATAGAACCAGCCCTAATGGGTTCGTTTTCTGTCAGTTTTTATTTTGAAAAAAACCCAAACCGATAGTTTCAATCTCGGTCTTACTGATTTTCAAGCCCGGCCTGACCCGAGCCCAGGCCTAGTATCCAGGATTCCTTCGGTTTTGAGATGCTGGCGAACATCACGGAGCCACTTGTGATATCCAGAGCCAGTTGTTCACAATGGAGCAAAGTCCAGTTTGTTCAAGTTACTCATCCTGAGCAGAGAACAAGAAAAGGGTTAGTTCAGTGCGGAAAAAGCTCACGAAAATAATAGAAATTTCTAAGCGTAATCGCTCCCAAGAAATTAGAAATTTCTAAGCGTAATCACTTCCAAGAAATTAGAAATTTCTGAGCTTAGTCTCTCCCAAGAAATTTGATTCCAAGAGATATTAGATTAGATCGAAACAATGATGTGTTTGTGGTCGATCATAATTTCTCAACAAACTCTAAGTTTGGAGAACTCTACAAGGTCCAAGCTTAGAGTGTGCACGAACCCCCACAATTCAGCTTATGATCTCCCCTATGAAGAAGAAAGGGGGGTAGAAGAAGGGAGGTTGCAAGTCCCCGAAGAAAAAGGAGGGAAAAAGTATAAAAACTTCAAAAACAAGAACTTTTAAAACATACCTCTAAAATTGCCGGAAAAGTCGCCAGAAAAATCAGCGGAAAGTTGTTGGAGGGTCATAAGAGAATTGGGATGGTCGGCGGTGGTTGTCGCCGGTCTGAACTGGTCGGTCGTGGCCGCAATTAATCGGTGGTGGTCGTAATTACCCTAAAAACTTTTCTTTCCGGTTTTCTACATGCGGACCAGTCAGTCAGGCGGTTGGTTCTGCAAGTTTTAGATCGGTTTTTGGAACAATCTGACCAGTTATGGAATCATGAGATCAAGATGCTACTGCTGGAAAAATTTGGTGGCAATCGGAGGTCCGGAAGGTGGTGAACCGATACAGTTTTTGCTGCAGACAGTTTGGAGTTTCAGGTGGCCGGTTCGGTAGGTTTCCGGCCTGTTCTGGTGGTTCTGCCGCCGGTTCTGGATTCCTAGGGTCAAGGGCTCTAAGGTGTGCTGCGGAGGCAGAAAAGGTTTCAAGGTTTTGTATTCATATTTAAGGTTTTAGATTCCTGAATCAAGGTTTGGCTATTTGCTATACTTTCATTGATAATAGGGGTCTCTTTATATTAGGGCTGCCAAATTCTCCCGAGCCAAACCAACCAACCGAGTCCATCCCGAACCAAGATTTTCGGTAACCGAAGTTGTGGTACGGTATAACCGAACCGAGCTCTCGTATCTGGTACAGTACTGGTAATCTGGTATTGATTCTTACAGAAATATGGTATACCGTACCGTACCGTACCAAGTATTTAATATAATATTTATTTATTTTAAATATTTCTTATATTATCAAACATAGCCATTGATTTTCTTCAGTTTTAATTCACAACCATTAGATTAAAAATTTCCAAACCCTAATCCCTCAGTCCCTCTCTTGGTCACTCGGTCACTCCCTCAGTCTCTCTCTCTTGAACCCGAGCATGGCTCTGAGGCTCTGAGCCTCTCAAAGTCTCAATCGCTTTGAAGATCAATCGAATCTTTCAAACCATTACTGCTGGTGAGTACGACCTTCGATTGTTTTCAATTTTAGTGATTAGAAGCTTTGGATTGTTGATTTAAGGTGTGATTAGAAGCTTTGGATTGTTGAGATTTACCAATTTATTCTGGGTTTTCATGGTTTTCCTTTTGTGCTTGGAAGAACAGGAGGATCGAGGACTAAGTTTGATCTTTGAGGGAGAAGAAGGCAAAGTTTGAATCTGGTAGGTGCAGACGACAGACCGAGAATCTGGTAGGTTTTCCGTTTTCCTTTTGCTGCTTTTCTTGTTTGGTCTAACATGCTGTATTTGGAGTTTCTAATCCAGAATTTTGGTTTTGTTGTTACTTGTAATGTTGAAATATTCTAGACCCTGGTGTTTTTATCAGAATTGATTAAAGTTTTATGCTTTTTGAGTTTCTGAGTTGCTCGAAGCCTCCAATCCTCCATGAATGTAATGATAGCATATATCTTCGATTTGGATATAGTTAGAAACTTAGAATTATTCCTGTATGAAGATGAATTTGGATGGTGTTTATGAAATCCCAGTAACTCTTAACTCTTAAGCTATGCATTTCATTATATGAGGCATTTGTAGATTAATTGAGAAATCAAATGGAGAGTATTGCCTTTGAAAGAGGGGAAAAATAGTTTATTGGTTTTTTGGGTTTTGGCATTATCAAAAGCTTGCTTCAGAAGCAGCAGTTTACAGTAAAGCTATTTATGGTTTAAGTCATCTGTTATTGTTCCAATTTGTTATCGGTTTAAGTCATCTATTATTGTTCCAAACTGCCAGCATTCTTATTATTTTCAACAAAAACTGAATTTGCAGAAACTGAGTATGAAGTGTGAATTTGCAGAAACTGAATTTGCAGAAATTGAATTTGAGGGAGCACAACAACTCAGCAAGGCAGCAAGCAAATATGAAGTGATGATGAGATGAACTTTGAGTCCTTGAACACTTTGTTTTCAACTATTGCACTTAGTTATTGTATCATTTGATATTTTGATTCATTTGTGTGAAGTGTGAACTGTGAACTATGAATTATTGACTTAAAATTTGTATGAACTATGGAGTGATGAAGGGGATGAACTGAAGTGATGAACTCAAGTAGTGAAGTTAGCTTATTTTTCATTTGCAGGTTGGGCCTTTAAATTGATGTGAGGATTGCAGTTTTTCATTTACTGACAGGTTTGGGCTTTTAAAAATTTAGTTGGGCCGTAGCTATAATCTGGCCCAATCTTAAACTCGGTATGAGGCCCAACCAACCGAGATCTCGGTATACCGACTTCTGTGGCCGGTAATGGTAGACTATTTTGTGTATCAACTTAGTTTGGTACGGTAGGTGGTATTGGGCTTCAAGGTCCGATACCGTACCTAACCCACCCCTACTTTATATAGAGGATTACAAACATAGAAGTAGAGTTGTACATGGAAAGGTAATCGTACATTGATTGGATATCTACGAATATCTCTAACATAAATCATATTACAACTTGCACAAGTAACTTAGAGTTTGGGCCAGACACATATTCTGGATTTACTTGAACACATAATGTTGTGCCCCGTACCTTAAAGTTTTTACTAGTTACATTTTACTGTTATTGATCGAGGAGTTGACTTTTTCTTTTGTCAGTTAAGTTAGGAATTTCCTTGTGAATGTCGTAGTATACGAAAAATTGAGTTTGTGGACATGTAGTTTGTTTAAATCGGAGTTTCTACAGAAAAGTTATGACCAAAATGGAAAGTTACTATTCATGGTGGATATTTTTGATATTTTAAGAGGAAAGTGGGTAAAAAGGTGAGAGAGAGAGAGAGAGAGAGAGAGAGAGTGAAATTGGGACAGACCCGACTCCAGCCCCCCCCTTCTCTTTTTCTTCTCTTCGAACCGGAACCCATTTCCGGTGAAATCACCTCCGCGGGACCACCGTGGGCCTCGTCACTGGCCATCTCAGTATCCTCTCTTCCCCCTTTTGCATCTAAGTTAAGATTTTCGATTGGGTAACTTTGTTTTTTAGAGATTTGAGGAGAAATTCCCAGAATGGGGAAATCGGAGACTTGCTTTGACCTCTGGTTTCTGGCGGGTTCCGGCAGATTCCTTTGGGGTTTTGGTTGCTGGGGCGACGCTAATCCTCATCCCTAACTTCTTGCAGCTTGTGTTGGCCTGTGGAGGAAGAATTGAAGGTGATTGGGGGACGTGAACAGTAGCGTGAACAGTTGCAGCCGAGTTCTTGATTTTGGGTTTGAATTTCCGGCTATTTCTGCTTGTTTTTGGTTGTTATTGCAGGTATAGAAATTGTTGGGTGTGTTGTGGAGATGATTTTTAGCTAAATATGTTGACCAGAATTGGATTTAATCTTTGAGTTTTGTGTTAAACTTGAGATTTTTGGGTATTGAGATTTCTTTGGAATTTGATGTTGAATATGGTTGTTTGATTATTATGGTTTATAAATGTTATGGGTTAAGTCTCTTGATAAAAGGCTATTGTTGAATTATTTTGTTGGGAAATTAGAGAGGAGATTGGGATTTGAAAAGGAAAAATTAAGAGAGAATTTGGAGATTTTGGGAAGAGAATTACTTTATAAATTGGTGGTTAGTTTTGGTTAAGAAATTGAAATTTAGTTGGTTAAGTTATCGAAACAATCCTTGTCAAGATTAGAGTTTTAAGGGCACTGAAATTGTAAGGAATTCTGAAAATTCGAGAGTTGAATCCTAAATTGAAGAATTGGTTGTTAGAGGAAATATCTTTTGAGTAATGAGTATTAATTTCCAAAGGATTAAGCTTTGACTCTTAGATTAATTTCTTATCGAGGTTAATTAAATCCTGTCCATTTGCTACAGGACGATCTAATCCCTCGAGCGAGGAGGACACGGGCAGGCAGCAGGATTAGCTGCGAGACTTACCTGTGAGTGGACTTTTATTTTATGTAAATAATGCATGCAGCATGGTATTAAGTTTTTAATGGAATATTATTTGAGTAAATGTGGTATCATGAAAGAAATGGATTTAAAGAAAGGAGTTGGCAAGGAGGCTATCTTTGGCGCATGCGTATATTACCTAGTTGGCAGTCCCTTCTAAGTAATAGTCTGGTTGGCAGTCCCTTCCAGACTACATCCCAGTTGGGAGTCCCTTCCGATGCATCACCTGGTTGGGAGTCCCTTCCAAATGACATGAGGTAGTTAGTTGGCAGTCCCTCTAACTACCTGTGGCTAGTTGGCAGTCCCTTCTACCCACCGCCTCCTATTCCGGTTGGCAGTCCTTTCCGATGGGTCATCTGGGTGGCAGTCCCTCCCAGATGGCATGAGATGACTAGATAGCAGTCCTTTCTAATCATCAAATGAGTTTTCTTGAAAATGATTGAGTTGGAAATATTGTGAAATCTCGCTGCATGTCGGTTTTGTTAATAAGAGAAATGGGGAGGCATTTAATTAATTGTTTCATAACTTGTTTCAGTTTTGTCCACTCACTCTAACGGTTTTTAAATGTTTTCCCCTGGGCCATTTGGTTTCAAATGCCCAGATTTCAGATTGGCCGAGATCGCGTCCAAGAACTTGAGGCATAGGAATCAGCGCTTCCATTTTTGACTGTAGGTTAATACTTAACCTACCTTGTATGATATCGGCTTAGTTATGTAGCACTGCTCTGATAACCTTCTATTTTGGAGAATGTTAATGCTTGAAAATCTGTTATCGTATTGAAGTTAATGTGGAATTCGTACTTTCTGAATGTAACTTATACACGTGGAATGTAAATGTTGGATTGTGCATGTGAGTAGGAGTTTATTATTAACCATGACCAGGTTTTGTGAAATTTTGGGTAGCCTATTTTAGGGGAGGTTCTGCCGATTTTTCGGTAGGATTTCACCTGAAGTGGGCCCCACAGGCTCGTATCTGGGTTTCAGGGTGAAACTTGGGTCGGGTCCTGTCACATAACACATTTTCAAATTTGAAAAATACAATATTTCTCATTTATGTTTTAAAATATATATATATATTTTGAAAACTTTCCCGAACATTCTAAGTAGTTTAGGCTTGTTAATCAGACGTATTGT
The DNA here is from genome assembly GCA_001662545.1 of Rosa x damascena. Classification (NCBI taxonomy): domain Eukaryota; kingdom Viridiplantae; phylum Streptophyta; class Magnoliopsida; order Rosales; family Rosaceae; genus Rosa; species Rosa x damascena. The sequence continues at coordinate 37,428 of LYNE01001086.1, read as the reverse complement.
TATAAGTAGACCCATCAATGATTATTGTTTGTATTATTCACACTATGTTTAATGATTACTCTCATACTAATAAACTATTTAAGTTTTTTTTTTTTTTTTAAAGGAAATTCACTATGTGTGCAGATCTATAAGTACAAAAAATACTATGCGAGCAAAATCACTACAATCCAAGTGCAATGCTTCCTCCACAAACGGAGTCGGTACATGTAAATAGATAAAATTACATCTTGGAATCAGAGCATCTTGAGCTAGTATATGAGCAACTTCATTTCCTAACCTCCTTGTATGCACAAGATAGTGTAGTAGTGGGATGGAAGCCTTGGTGTAAGGCCACCCGACATGATGCAAGCTCAGCGTGTTTAGCAAAATGTATATGTTGTTGGGTATGCATAAAGACCCATAGATAAGCACCTATAGAGTATCTAGACCTGCACTAAAAGTTGTGCAATTAAAGGATGCATCCGCATTTAATTTTATATAACCCTGCGACAAACATTTCCCCTTGTTTTGAGATAAAGAGCTCATACATTAATATGGCCCTTATTCATGGGCAAAGAATAGTATAGAAGACTACTCTATTTTGACAACTAAAAGCTCAAAGTAGTCTATACTAACAAAAACACCTCGCCCCGTAGGCAATCTATTTTACCTGACTCCAAACGCCGAGCACACCATTGTGGTATGTTGAAACCAAATACTTCTACAGAGGCTCATAGAGGAGCTCCCACTAGCATAGACAAGACAAACCCGATCGAGTTAAAAGTGATCGAGGTTTGTCACCTAACTAACAACTAGAAAAAAACAAACACAAAACAAATGCCTAGACCGGGCCAAAGCCCACTACCTCCCACAAAGGGAATTATTGAAAAAAAAAACTGCAAATAAACACAGAGCCCCAGCCCAACTAAGTCTGGCCCAAAAGGCCCAGCCCCAGAGCCTAATCAGAGATCCCTGATAAAGCTCCCCACCGCAAAGCCCAGCCACCATGGAGAAGTACCACCAGCCACCACTGCTGACGAAGCACCAAAACCCATGAACCAGCCTGGCCACTATTCTGCAGGCACAACTCCTCCAACAAAGAAGCCCATCGTCAACAAAGAATCGGAAGAGCATCTTGTCACCTGATCCGCATAGCCTCAAAACAGCTATCCTCCTCCCGCACGCACTGTTCTGAAGCATGAGAAAGCATAGATGCCGCAGTCGACACTTCCACTCCGCTAGCGCTGTGCTTCTAGCCCCGAAACCCATCAAAGCGATGGTCAGATCGCTCGACAGGGCAACCCAACTTCCCCTAAAGATCACCATGAGAAGACCCCAGCCGTGTCGGACCCTCACCTGAACCACACCTATATCGGAGCCAGAACCCTCCGACCGAAGCCACTGACCCCTTAACTAAAACCTCCCCGTCTGGCCGCACTCACCACTCTCTGATGAGGCCAGAGGCCTGCCTCGACGTGGTGAGCAGCCGGACGAGAATTGATTCACAAGACAAAAAAAAACCCTAGGTTCAGAGCTTTTTTCCTTCCCTAGCCTCATTAATATATTTAATTGTTCTTATTATAATTTCCCCTTGTGTCAAATGACGATACAGTAATTTGAGTATAAGATTTTATTATGGAGGGTTTCAATTAGCATACTATTTTCATGCCAAAAAAAAAAATTGCATATTATGCCAAACAACGGTTATACAACTCGACCAATATTAGCCCAGTACCATTTGGTCTAGTGGTATTGTCTCCCCTTTTTGAAAGTGGGAGGTTGTGAGTTTGACTCACAAAAGACTAATTGTAGCATTTGAGTTGTTTATCTGATAAAAAAAAAAAAAAAACTCGACCAATATTAGATTAATAATAAAAATTAAGTTAAAAAAAAAATCTATTTTTGCCAGATGAAGTTGAATTGTTCAATATGTACTATACATAAAAGTTTCCATACCGATCTACAAAGAAAGGTATTGGTTCTTGATTTTGTCTATGGTACATCCATGTAGTAATACGTCAAGTGGACTAGCTAATTTGATTAAGAGGTAAACTAGCTCTATTCGTTGCTAGACTAGTATGTGACTACTCTACTTTAACATAGAAATAGTCTATTTTTGTATTGAAGCAATCGAACTATGTCTACTCTATGTACTGGTACATTTATATACCGTAGAACTTCTATTGGTCCATAATAACATATGCTTGCATTTCTCTATCATTTTCCCAAGCTGCTATATTTCTTTGCTTCAAAAAGTCAAGTTTCTCCATCACCTCAATTCACTTGTGGCTTGAATGAATACTGCCTCTTTCATTCATCTGAAAAAATAAACATCTTAATTTCAAGGATGATTCTGACAAAAAAAAAACCAAAAATAAATAAATGGGCAAATTTCATTTTACCTCCCTGATCTTTACACCCTAAATCATTTTTGCCCTTGCACTTTTAATTTCATCACGTGTACGTGCCTCTGTACTTACCAATTTCAATCAATCTTGTATAACCCTTGGCTTTTTTTGCCAACTATTGTGTGATGTATTTTGAAATTTTAGTCACATATGATATAATTTTGTATACTACATTTGTGAATCATCATCATACAAGTGAGTCTATTATAACCACATTTTCAATTTACAAAAGACTTGACAAAAAAATGAATTATTGGACATGATTGATTAAATTGGAGAGAACAGGGGTACATGTGATGAAATTAAAAGTGCAAGACCACAATTGATTTAACATGTACATGTTAGGGAGGTAAAATGAAATTTGCTCTAAATAAATTCAAGGATACTAGTAGCTATTTCAACGCTAAAAGGAGGAACAAAAGAAAGCTTTTGTACACGCCACCTACCATATGCGCCTTCAATTAATCCTGAATAATCTCAAAGAAAGATGCTCTTAATTGTTGTTTAGGTTCAGTTTTCTCTATTTCTACTTGTTTTTCTATGCTTCATTGTCGGTCAATTCTATTAGATTTCCCAACACTATACCAAAAACCTTATCAGACGATGGGAGAAAACCGTTGTGTGATCTGGAGTGCCACTATTGTAGATCGAGCCGCTGTCTGTTGAAAATTCAGACAACGATGGAACATAGTTGTCTGAGAAACACACAGGCGACGGGTATGTGTTATAAGTGTTGTGTGATAGCTCGAAAGATGGCTCAGCAGATGCCAGGTGCAATAGTTAAGACACTGCCTTGAGACAACAGAACTTGTTTAAATCCTTTATTTGTTAAGCTTGTTAGACAACAGAGTTATAGTGTTTTCTGTTGTGTAAAAAGTAAATTAGAAGACTTATTTTTGAAAAATAAAAAAAGATTGTCTAATATATAAAAATTTGTTGGATGATCATTCAAACGTCCATTTTACCTAATGAATAGTAGTGATCAAATGGAAAAAAAAAATTAATGCAAACAATCAAATAAACTAATAGTACTCCTACCCATATTTAAAACTTCAAAATATATTGGATCCACCAAGATACAATTCCTATTACTCATTGTTCCACAAAATCATAAATTGGTCACAATTAATGAATATATACATAAACCCTGGGCTCTGGACCTCTGCGTTCCATCAATGGCGGCCAACACCGTCTCCCTCCTAAGCCACCTGATGATGGCCCTCCAACGCCAATCTTGCATGGTAACCAACGAATCTAGCCCTCATATTTGCATCCCCATGTTTGCTTTGCGCCAAAGTGAAATGGGTGATGTAAATGAGATTGATCGGTGGTCTACTTTGTTGAAACCCAAGGATAAATGGGTGCAAAATTGGGATTTTTGGATTCGTCTGTGCAGGGCGCGGCTCAAACTAGACCAAATCTTGATGGGAAACCTGATTCTGGAAGCGGCTGTGAGAGGCAGTGTAGATCATGGTGACCTAAACGCCTCTGATGGCCAGCAGAGGCAAGCTGGGTCAGAGGCAATGGCTGGGCCATTTGGTTCGATGCACGCAGGCGAAGTGATGGTACTCAGATATGCAGATGGGGGCCGAGCGGCTCAGGGAAGCTTCATGCTCCATTCAATGATGGTGGCGGCGAGTGGCTTTAAGCGACGTCATTTTTGTCACGACTCTGTTGCCCAAAGCTGGGCTGCTTGGGTCTGATGCAGGTGAAGCAAGAGGCTGAGATTCTGTAGGCGCCGGCGATGGGTGCCTGCTCCGATCAGTAATGGCAAAGGCACAAAATCTCACACTCTGTCCTCAAGGAGTAGTAATTTGAGTTTATAAATATATGAAACATAACCAAAGAGAATAATTTTAAGAAACAAATATAGAGTAAAAGTAGATAACAAATCCAATTAACACACACACACACACACACACACACACACACACACACACACACACACACACACACACACACACACATATATATATATATATATATATATATCAGTTGTCCACCACCAAGGTTCAATCCTCCCACCTCTTGTTCAAGCATATTCTAGTTCACAAGACAACTCCTTGGACTGTACAGAAGTTCCTACATGTTCTCACCATATTCAACGTCTACGTCTTGCTTCTGCTCCAAGGCTGTATATACTCAAACTTACACAAATGGCAACAAAGTAAATAGCTATATAAAAATAAACTTAGAAAGTGGTGGATGTGTGCATGACTCAAAGTGCACACACATAGAAACACAGAGAGATAGTTATTAGAGCAATACTTGCACTCCTTGAATGCACACTTGGCCTAAA
>LYNE01001086.1:11142-28701 GCA_001662545.1 Rosa x damascena | reverse complement strand
TTTCTAGAGTACCCACGTGATTTGTCAGACACACCTTGATAAGAAAACAATTAAGGGAAAATGTCCATTTACTCAAATTTGAGCTACACTAACCCCATTTACCCAAAAATCTTATAAGATTGCCCACTTACCCAACAAATAACATATTTTTTGCCCTAATACCCAATTAAGTTATTTATTTATTTATTTTTGGGACAATTTGGCCCTCTCTCTCTTTGTCACTTAGAGAGAGAGAGACTTCACCGGACTCCTGTAGTCGGCTGCGGGACTCCGATCACATGTGACCGGAATCCGAACACCGGCTGCGGGACTTCGTTGACCAGTGACCTATTTTATTGCCCCCCAATAAACTGTTTATCACCCCAATAATACCCAAAAAACCAATAATACCCAAAAAACTTTTTATTGCCTCCCAATAAATTTTATTGCCCCCTAATAAACTTTTTATTGCCCCCCAATAAAAATTTATTAGGGGTTAATAAAAGTCTTTGGCGATCTCTTTGCGAACTTTCGGTAACCTCTGGACCGGTGACCGGAGTCCCACGTCCTATTTTATTGCCTCCCAATAAACTTTATTGCCCCCAGTAATACCCAATAAACATTTTATTGCCCCCCAATAAACTTTATAAAATTTTATTGGGGGGTAGTAAAGTCTCCAGCGACCTCTTTGGAAACCTCCGGCAACGTGTGATAGGATTCTGACGGCCGGTGATTCAGACGACTGGTGGCTCGATTTCAGCAAGGTCTTCAATGATTTTTTAATTATTTAAAGGGCAAACTTGTCTTTTTACATTTAAATTGAGTAAGTGGGCACACAAATCTTTTAGTGGAGTAAGTTGACATTTATTGGGCCCAAATTAAGTAAATGGTCAAGAACCCAACAATTAAACCGTATTTGGGGTTGGTAGTGGTGCTGGGTCCTTTAGCTCCAACATGGGTAGCATTTAAATAAAGGTCTTCTGACCTCTCTCTCCCAAGAATGGCAAGCCACGAAATTTCCAGGGAAATTTAGAAATGAAAAAAGAATGCTTTTAGTTACATAGGGGTGGATGGTAGAAAAAGACTTGATGACAATGAGATTGAGACCTAATGTACTGGTAGTGGGCTGATATTGATACAGACGCCGTATTCTCCGTGCTATTTGATGCTTGAAATCTTGAATGGTTAAATGATAGGCTTGGGTTTCCTCCTCACAAAATGATAAACCTACTTTGCATTATCTTTTTACATTATTCACTAATACCCTAGAAAATTGAGATGAGCTTCTTTCGGTCATGGATTCTTTTACAATAGCCATCAGTCTCTTTCCTACCCAGTCGCATTACCAACGATTCATACCCCTTTTATTTATTTATTTATTTTTATCATATACATTCGTGTAATATACACCCTCTTAAAAGGTCTTACTATTGGCCAAAATAACAAAAAATTTCATATTCGTGGTGGACCGGCAGTAAGTCTTTGATATTATGATGTTGACTCATAACGCGGCTCACACACGGTTTGTCAGGCTTCCCTGGAAAATTGTTGTTTTTGTATCAATTTCACTTGTAGATTGTAAGTAATAAAAACTGGTTTCAAGATTTGGGTCATTCTCAAAAACATTACATCAGTTTTAAATTTCTATTGATAATGAACTTCACTCAAACAAAAATGCCACTCTGTTTTTGTCAGCACCTATATTTGATTCGCCTTTATAAAAATAAAAGAAACGTATGCTAAGATTTGTTCTATACTCCAGTATTACGGATGAGTTTGGACCTGTTTTGTTTACTTTCTTTACCATAGCATACGTTAATCGTCCATTCACTCAAAATTTAAAAATTGTTTTTTTTTTTAGGTGTTTTTTTGTCTTCACCTCTGAACCGGTCACATTACCCTCCTAAGATTTCTAAAACCTTGGTTTGTTCTGTATAAAATAATAACATTATCAGCCATGTCCATGGATTTGTTAAAGGGTTTTGGTGGGGGGATTTATTGGGACGGTATAAGCATCACCTTTTATCTCTCTCTTTGTGGTAGTTCAAATGATGGTCAAACATCAAAAATATTATCAAATGTGGGAAAAATTTAATATTTCTGATGGTCCTTCATGTTTTTTTTTTGGTCGATTGTATTAGATGGTTCAAAAGGTACATCAAAATACAAGAGGTACAACAGACCCCAGCAATAAGAGGCACATAGGCCCCAGCAACAAGAGGCACATAGGCCCAGCAATAGAGGCACTTAGGCCCAGCATAAACAAAATAAAACCCATAATTTCGGAATTGGCCGGAAGGACTTCGCCGTGTTCTAGAATTCAACTCTTTTGGTCGGAGTTTCCAATATTTCTTGGACGGTTTAATATTTTTTTCTGTTTGAAAGCAGCAGCTTCAGAGTTGCAAAAACTATGGTCTGAAAAATAATAAGGTGCAATTGGAGCATTTTGAGAAACCTTTTGGCTGACCTTCTGTTAAGTTCTTTAGGGGAGACAATTTTAAAACCGTATCTGAAACCCAACAGGAAGTTACTGAGTTTTGGGGTGACCTTTACATGACATGGACCTGTCCTTTACTCTGTTCACATTCAACGTTATCACCCTTCCTGCAACAAGAACTAGGTAGTCTAACAGTTGTTCACAAGTGATTCTTAGGCAAGTAATAAATCAATTTTTACAAGGATTAAAGGAACATTGGAGAATTAAGTTCTACCTCATTTGTTTCCGGTCAATATTCAATCAATAAATTTGTTTACATATATTTTTATTTTCCTATTTTCATTTTCACATTGCAAACAAAAGTTGTATCCTAGTGACATTCTCCAATATAGACAAGCATGTGAGACAATATGAGAGTTGTCTAAATTTGAAATAGGTGCTGATTTAAAAATATTATTCAAGAACCTTACAAGAGAAACAATAGAACATATGTGTACACACACACACAAATGATGATTAAGCTATGCATTTACAGATATGTAAAACGTAAGTAGGTATGTAGCTGGTTGTTACTGTGATTCTCAGTTTCATTCATAGCTCATGCATGAACTCTTACTGCAGTTTACAACTAGAACACTGACTGACTTTATTATTCTTATTTTTTTTAGCAAGAAATTGAAATTCGAGTTGCTCTTTATGTTCACAAAGCGGCACTAGCATTCATTGAGGGTATCATCTTTAAACTTTTAAGTCAACTAATGTTGTATGTGATCTCATATATTTGATCCCTTTTTATTTTGTTTTTTAATCTTATGAAGCTGGAGAGAGTCAACCAGTTTCTGATCAGGTTGAATACAAACTGTCTGAAGAGGCCGAAAAAGAGGGTTTCAGCATTCACCCAGACGAACTTGCATCAATCATACGCAGCCATGATATTAAGGCCTTGAAAAGCCACGGTGGAGTTGATGGGATTTCAACAAAAGTATCCGTCGTCCCAGATGAAGGTGTCAGGGGTAGCAGTATACCTACAAGGCAAAATGTTTATGGCTTAAACCGCTATATGGAGAAACCTCCCCGATCATTCTTGGTGTTTGTCTGGGAAGCTCTACAGGATTTAACATTAATTATTCTTATGGTTTGTGCCGTGGTTTCAATTGAAGTGGGACTTGCTACTGAAGGGTGGCCAGAAGGCATGTATGAAGGGGTGGGAATTTTACTCAGTATAGTGTTAGTTGTTTTGGTCACTGCCATTAGTGATTACAGGCAGTCCATGCAATTCAAGGATTTGGACAGGGAGAAGAAAAAGATTTTTATTCAGGTCACTAGGGATGGGAAAAGACAAAAAGTTTCCATTTATGATTTGCTGGTGGGAGATATTGTTCATTTGGCATTGGGTGACCAAGTTCCAGCGGATGGACTTTTCATATCAGGATGCAGCTTGTTGATTGATGAGTCAAGCTTGTCAGGTGAGAGTGAGCCAGTGAATGTGTGTGAAGAAAAGCCTTTTCTTCTTTCGGGAACCAAAGTGCAAGATGGGTCAGGTAAAATGCTGGTAACAACAGTTGGTATGAGGACCGAATGGGGAAAGTTGATGGAAACTCTGAGTGAGGGAGGAGAAGATGAGACCCCACTGCAGGTGAAGCTGAATGGTGTTGCTACAATTATTGGTAAAATTGGTTTGGCTTTCGCTGTGGTGACATTTTTGGTTTTGACAGTAGGATATTTGGTGGAAAAAGCACTTAGCAATGAGATCACAGATTGGTCTTCAACTGATGCCGTAATACTTTTGAACTACTTTGCCGCCATTGCAGTAACTATCTTTGTGGTGTTGGCAACTTTTGTGGTTACAGTAAGGGTTGGGGATAACATTGTTTTTGCCTTCTCCATGATGACATTTTTGGTGAAGCAGACTATTAATGGTATAACAACCATCGTCAAATTTTGTCTTACTTTTGCGGTTGACTATGGTTATGCCTCCGTGGTGATAGCTTTGCTGGTAATGATTAAAATAGTGGTGGAAAAAGTGCGTAGCAACAAGATCAATGATTGGTCTTCAGGAGATGCAAATAGATTTGTCGTCGATTATGCTCTTGCAATGTTAGAGTATTTACTCTTCCGTAAAATAGATTAGAATATATAAACAAGGCTTTTAGGATATAGCACTAACTTGTAATTTTGTATAGCTAGTTGAGTTGGGTTTAAATTTTGCCATTGATTTTTTTCCTTGGGATGTAATTGGGCAAATTACTTTACACCCTTATTGGTATATTTCTAAATTTTGTCAATATGAAACATCGCTGTTTTGAAGCTGATTGTTTGGACCTGTATAATGTTAATAGTTGGTTATTGAAGCTGATAGAACTGAAGCATTTCACTCTCTTTTATTCTCTAGAATCTGAATTCGTTGATGTATGTATGATTTTCATGTTTCTCAAATCCTATATATGGATCTTATAATATATAATAGGGAGAATTCCATAAATGGTCACTCAATTATGACTCATTTGACACTTTGGTCACTCATATGACTCATTCCATAAAGTTTCAAATATATCACTTTGGTCACTCAACTATTACACTGTCAATCACTTAAGTCACCCAAAGAGTTTTTTTTATAATTTTTTTTAATTAAAAAATTAACAAAGTGACTCAAGTGATTGACAGTGTAATAGTTGAATGACCAAAGTGATATATTTGAAACTTTAGTGACCAAAGTGTTGCATGAGTTATAGTTGAGTGACAATTTGTGAAATTTTCCCTATATAATATATGTTGTTTCATTGCTTTTGTCTCAGTCGTGATATAGAGAAGATAAACGTAATCCGTGACATGGTTAACAACCAGGAATTTGTAGCAATCACGGTTTACACAATGGGCTTCCCAATATCTCACCCATCTCATGATGCTAATGAGATTTGAATTTGTCAACTCATTTCAAATAATCAATATGCTTTAGCTCCCCAGAACTAATGTATCACCTCCACAGTCATAGTTATTTCAATTTTTCAAATAATCAATAGGGAAAATGATCCGTACGGTACCCGAACTTTTCCTCCTTATAACTTTTGGTACCTGAACTTTAAAAAATGAGTTATTTCCCGTTTACCCAGGTTTTCTAAATACTATGCCCAAGCACACATGTATTTATGTATCTTACTATTCTCTCGTGAAAAGACTAAAAGGGGTAGTTCCTATGCTATCCTGAGTTTTAGAGTATTTGTCTTCCTTAGAAATCCCTTTCTAAAACAAAGAATGAAAACAAAACTAGCCTTCAACATGCCCAAGTCTTTCTCCTACGGCTTCCTGCCTAGCGGATACTTTAACAGGCGGTATCACTGCTGCTTGTCTTAATCTTAGTTTTAAAACTGGTTTTCTCTGGTAGGCTAAACTTTTCAAACTTTCAAGATTCGTATAGGAAACAGAGAATGATAGTTATGGATGTAATGCAATACTATGGAACAGATAGTGATAGGTAGAGATGCAACACAGATATTAATAGCTTTAACGTTGCTACTTTTGACAAACATGGATGGGTATTCCTTATTTTATTTATTCAACATAAGTACACGCCAGAAATTCAGAGCCTCATTCTTAGGTAAACAGCAAAAGGCTGTTTAGCTATCCATAAGAATGAAAGCAAGGACTTACTTGTAATGAAAGCACACTATTGCTGAATAGGAAACAAACTGCTACTATGGCTTTCGTACTTCTTGAGTGAAGACTCTTCTCACAATTTTTCGATGCCTTACAAATGAAACTTCAAGCTCTATATATAGAGAGCGGAACTCAAACTAGAATTCAAAACATCAAAATATACAGGACAGCTCCGTGAACTTTTGCTTTTCTGAGTGCTCCTGCTGGTGGAGGTCGGATGGAGAAAAACAAAAGCATAGGTGAAATGTTTCTTCTGGTAGGTGAAATGTTTCCACAGTTTCTTCTTTTAAAAAGTAGCTTTAACTTTTCTTTAAAAGTCAAAAGTGCTACAGTTATCTTTTTGGAAAATTCACCTGTTTTTTCACCCGTGATGCTACATGTTCTCATCTGTTTCTGAATGGTAGCCAACGACAAAGGAGCTGTTGTCCGCCTGGGCCATTCTAACAGTAGTAGCATTATCTTCGATATCTGTATCGACATACATTTTATAGTGGTTGTCAGTTTCAAGCTTTTCCACCCAGCGCATGCATGCCATAGTCGAATCTATCTCTTTTCTGGTGAGAGATAGGAATAGGTCACTGCTGACTACGTCAGGATGATCGTATGCAGTGATAATTATTTTTTCTCCTGCTGCCAGGAAGGTATTGCTGATGTCTTCAGAGATGATCTTCTTCATGTATTCCAGGGCCATAGACTTCATCCAAGGAATGCTTGAATTTGGTTGACCATTGTATGCTACACAGGCTGGTTGAAGATATTTCCTTTGAATGATTCTAACATAATGATATGGAGGAATATATTCAACTTCACCGTTTGCCTTCTGACTCCATTCTGGGGGAGTAGATCTGAACTTCAGACTGAGTGTACAGTCATTTTTCCTGATGTTTTTGACTGTGTTGACAATAATGGGCGGCAAACCTTTCAGATCATCATTAGTTTTAGTCCACAGGTTATGGACAAAACCATTTTCAACAAGCCATAGCTTGTGTTCTTGGGGATGTTCACTCTGAACATTTACCAGGTATCTTCCAACATATGGTCCTGCGACAATGAAGAGAGTTGGAGGAACTAGGTCTTCTGAATTGTGCCTTCCTATCAGATTGTGGAATTCATGCCACTCTGATTCATTAAGTGCCATGATAGGGACCCTAGCACTTTCTGGACTTTCAAGGAAGGAAATTTTTTCTTTTCTTACAGCACTCTGCTGCATATGGATTTCTTCAATCTGTGGTCTGGCATTCTCATAATGCTCTTCAGCTAGAGCAAAGAGTGCCGGGAACATTAGACCACTGCTTCTTTCCTGGAAGGCAAATAGGAGATTATCCAGGATTGCCTTCTGGTGATAAGCCAGTCTCCTGCCAGTTCTGAACACAGGAGTATCAAAAGTTCGTAATTCGTAATTAAAAACATTTATAACTCCACTGGGAGTTGGTCTGCTTTTTGGCAAAGCAGCAGCCGTCAACGGTCTTGATGAGCCTTTACCGTCTGCCGTTTGAGACGGGCTAGCCAATCCTTTACCCTGGGATTGATCAGTTGAGGCCAAGCCTTTTGAGCTTAGCAGAAACCTTTTAAGGATTTTTTCTTTGGTTTCTTTTGGATCCTATTCAGGTTCCTGTTCTTTCCCAGCTCTTCTGCTTCTGGGATTACGACCTTCGTCGTCTTCTCTTTGGCTGAACATTGCCAATTCTCTGGTCAATGCGTCTGGAAGATAGTTCTTGTTTCCTGCAATTAATTCAACAGTATAATCATATTGGTTAAGAAACAATTGCCAGTTGGCTAATCTTCCTCTATCAGCAGCTTTGTCAAGTTTAAAATTTTTAAAATTCTTTACTCTGGCACAATCGGTGCGGACAGTAAAGGTTTTTCCAAGATATGCTGGAGAATTTAAAATTGTTTTCTTGACAGCTAAAATTTCTTTTTCCCCTGTGGGTTAATTCAATTCTTCAGGGCTGAACTTGCCACTACAAAATTTGCAGATCTTTTCAATGTTAGTTCCAAGCGCTCTCGCCAGAACAACACCGGACCAATAATTATCACTCGCATCTGTCTGGAGGATAATTTCATCATTTTCTTCTGGTTGTTGAAGAGGAGGGAGGTTTCTGCAGAGATTTTTTATCTGCTTTACGATCTTTTCATCATGAAGTAAAGCTCCATTTTCTTTTGGAACTTGTCTTAGGAGATAACATTGCTGTTAACCCTGAGATCTTGGGGATGAAATCTCTCCCATAATTTATGACACCAAGGAATCTCTCTAGACTCTTAGCATCAGGAATTCTGTCTGGGAACTTCCAGATCTTTTCAAGGATATGTGGTTGGAGTTTTATGACTCCATTCTTGATGTTTATTCATAGGAAATCAACTTCATCAAGGATAAAGAAGATTTTCTTCTCGCCTAGGATAATTCCATGCTGAACTATCAGCTTTACTACCTCATGGAGATGCTTCATGTGTTCTTCTCTGTTTTTGGAGAAGACCAGGATGTCATCTATGTAGACGACGCAGAACTCCTTTACATGCTTGAAGATGTTGTCCATCTTTCTCTGGAAGATTGAGGGAGCTTGCTTCAGACCAAAAGGCATTACTAGCCATTCGTAATGACCTTGTGGTGTTCCAAATGCAGTGAGAGGTATGCTCTCAGAATGCATCTTGACCTGCCAGAAACCCGACTTTGCATCGAATTTCGAAAAGACTTTAGCTCCTCTGAGCTGGTTAATTAGTACCCTGACTTGAGCGATCTGATAACCGTCTTTGACAGTTTTCTTATTGACATCTCTGTAGTCAATGACCATTCTAGCTTTTCCTTGTAGGTTTTCTGCATGATTTCTCACGTAGAATGCTGAAGCATGATGAGGGCTAGTGGAAGGTTGAATTAATCTCTTCTTCAAGAGATCTTCAATATCACTTCTGAATTCTTTCCGATCTTCCTCTTTATATTGAGGAATGGCTTTGACATGACAGATGGCATTCATGTCATGTAATCTTAATTCACAGACCACTGGGTCTTTTTCCCAAAACTTCTGAGGGTCTACATCGATATTCTGCTCGAGTAGTTTCTTGATTTTTTCAAGAGTGGGAATTTTCTGAGACTCAAGCTTGTTTTGAAAGTGCTTGAGATTATGTTCATGGATGAAACTAGCTTCTTCATCTTCACTAGTTTTTTCTTCTTCTTCAACAAGTAATTCCTCTTGTAGTTTGATTTGGAGTATGGGTTCAAATTTGGGTTTGTAGGGGGAAGATCACCACTATTCTATTGCGATCTCTGATACTGAATAGTAAAACCGGGACCTACTACACTTTTGGCTTGTGTGAGTCGGTCTGCCCAGAACACCCGTTCGCCTTTCCTGAAGCCTATCGCTTCTTCATCCTGAATGAATTTTTGTTGGAGAATAAAGTCATTGCCCAACAAGAAATCAGATCCTTGGCCTTCAGATTGCCAAACATTCTGGATGATAAATGTTCCTCCACCGATGGTGATATGAACATTTTTTGCTACCTTTTTCATGGTGAGATGGCTCCCATCAAATGTAACACCAGTAGCAGATTTTTTCTTATCTTCTTTCCAGAGTTCATCTGGAATTGCAAATCTCATTGCAACAGTGAATCCCGATCCATTATCTACAAAGGCATGTAGATGATATTTTTTGTGATCAGGGAATTTTAGTCCAATCTCTATGTAGTTGCTGTATCTACTTGTAGAGACGACTTTCGATTGTTGAAGCTCATTTTCTTGAGCTTGTTCCTTTGGAATGAATGGTTTGCATTCTTCTGGAACAATTTCTGGTGGTTCAACCAGTTCAATATCTTCATCGATTTTTTCTTCACCGATGATTTCTTCCTTTATTTTTGAGGAAGATGGTTCTATGACTACTTCTTGGAGCAGAGGTTCAACTTCTTTCGCCTTTTGCTCAGCGAAATATTCTTCATATTCTTGTTCAACCAATTGGCTTACAAGGCCTTTCTTGGTTTTTCTTCTTGCTTCAGCTATGAAGCATTCTTTGTGATAAGTCTTCTTAGACTCTTCACAAAACATAGGGAGACCATTCTTTTCTTGACATAGGCAGTAGTCACAAACGAATGTACCAGGGTTCACCTTATAAGAAGACATTGATGACTCTGTCTTGCTTTCTTCCCAATTTTTGATTCTCAAAACGTTCATTTGTCTGGATTTGAAGTACTCTACTTCAGAATCTGTCTCAGACTCTTCTGATGAATTTTCTTCTTCAGACCAGGCAGAGTAAACTGACCTGTCATCATCTTCATCATCAGAATAGGCTATTTCGTAGCCTTTCATGTTTGCTACTTCTACTATTTGCTCATATTCTTCAAAGAGAGCTTTAGTAGATCTTTTATCTTTTTCTGGGCATTCATTGGCATAGTGCCCTTCAGCTTTACATAACCAACATCTGCAAGCTTTCTTGCTTGGTTGTTTATGCTGATGAGTATTCTTCTTTTTCTTGAAGAATTTCTTTTTAGGATCTTCATCTTGCTGTTTCTTATAATTGGAACTTCTCTTGAATTTCCAATCTCTTTTTTGATTACTCTTTTTGAATTTTTTAGAGTAATATTTTTCTTTCTTTTTCCTGTGGAATTTGGATTCATGACATCCCCAGTTTGTGGGCATATCTAGTATTCCATAGCAGAAATTTTCAACTCCTTTGAGTTGTTTCTTAGCCATCTTTGCTCTAAGATTGGCTTTGCATTGTTCTTTCAGTAATTGCCTGATTCTGTCGGCAATTCCTCCAACTGAAAATCTTTCAATTGGTTTTTCAGCTATGCTTTCTCTCACAGCTGTTCTCCATGGTTCAGGGAGTATTCTGTGCAACAGATTAACTAGATCAATATTCTCTAGTTCACCAATTGTACAGTAATATTCTTGAAATTCATTCAAGTATTCTTCGAAATATCTCATGTCGCAGATTTTGAGAGCATAGATATTTGATTTTGCCGTTTCTTTGGCTTTTTCATTCAGATTTGAAAGATCTCCACAGAACTGATCGTACAGGGATACTGAAAAAGCATACGAAGACTTTGAAGTTTTGATTTCTTCAAGCCAGTCTCTCCCTCTGGCAGTTTCTTTGAAAGACAGATAGTACTTTTTTGCTACTCCAGTTAGAGTAGTTTCATAGTACACCTGCAAATCTGGTGCTTCAAATTTGCCAAGGGTAACTGCAGAAGCCATCATCAGGCTATCTACCCATTGGTCAATGGTTTTTCTTTTGTCTAGACTCTTGTCTAGATTCAACCAGATGCCATAGTTTGTGATCGGAACTCTAGGCAGATTGTCCTCTGGGACAAACCTTTGGGAATTTCTTTCCCCTTTTTTACCCGTGGGGGCTTTCTGAAATGGGATTTTTGTTTTTTCTTTGCTAATGAAAGTTCTGGAGCTTTCTCCTTCTTCCATTTCAATATCTTAATAAGGAAAGACTTTTCTCGTCTTTCTGAATTTGAATTCTTTCATTTCTTCGATTAGTTTTTCTAATCGATCAGGATTTTCACAATTCTCAGCTTCTTCATAAAGGTCATAGAGCCTCTCAGCTCTGAACATATTGACTGGTCTGTTTAGATCAGCCTCCAATTCTTCTTCAGAAATTGGTTCTTCAACAGTGGGTTTTGTACCACTGACACTAGCTTCTCTAGTGTTGTAGCTTCTTCTCAGAAGATTTTTGTTTATCCTGAAGTTTTCAGGACAGACATCACTTTTTCTGTGATTGTCAAAATTGAGACTAATTTCTCCTGTCTTTCTACTCTCGTAGATTTTTGCTTTTGCTCTTTCCGGTTGCTTTTTTGGACCGGATAATTTCCATTCAAGAGGAAAAGTCACTTCATTCCAAGTAACTTTATGAATCTGTTGTGAATGGTTCTTCTGATTGGTGAGGAATCCAGTAGTAAGACCTGGGATATTTGTTATCCTTGTCTTTGGGGCTACTATAGTACTCATCAATTTATAGTATATTCTGTATACTATTGCAAGTTCTTGCATATCTTCTTTCATTGATATGCCATCTGTCTTGACTCTCAGCCGTAGACAGTGAGCTGCATCTTTCAAGCTGGTGGTGAAGTTTGGAAGCAATTGAAGTATGCTATCTGGTCGCACAAGGATGCTTCAAGTGTTCCAAACAGACTAGCTTGGAAGTCTGTTATCCTGTTGTCCTGTAGAACACATAGGACTGAACAGTTTATGCCTTCTCAGGCAAGTAGATTTATGCCTACTTGGACTGCTCCAATATGCATAAATTGATATTTTTTTGCTTGAGCTCTGGCAACTTCTGCAGGAGTGATAAGTAGAAGATCTGTCTCTCTACCTGCTGTAGCGGGAGTTGTGATTTCTAGTAGTTTAAAATGATGGCTGTCCATCAAATCAAACTTTCCTTTTCTGTAGATTTGTTTAAAATCTAATTTTGGAATGGAGGAGTTTTTTACCTCCTGTTCAATTTCGTTGAATTCGAACTCTTCAGCATTCAGGAGCTGTACTCCTTTCTTTTTTCCAAAGATGCTTAACATCTTCATTTCTCTTTTTTCCGAGTTTTCATACCGGATACTAGTCTGACTAGTAGATGGTTCCAGAAAAATCATATTTGGAACAAGATTTGTATCTGGTTTCTCTAATGGTTTGAATCCATTAGCTTTCTTTGTTTTTACTGCAGGCACTTTCTTGTCCTTCAGTATACTTTTCATAGAATCCAGCGTTTTTTGTTGTTCATTGATTTTTCTACTGACGACTGTCAGCTTTTCTTCTTCCGTTTTTGGAAGTTCCTTGATATAATCCAGTTTGTTTTCCAATCTTTCCAATTGGTGGATTATAGCAGGTAATTTTTCTAGATATTTTACAAGCTCTGATACCAGTGGATTGCGGATCTAACCAATGCTCAAATAATCAAGAGGTTTTTGTTCCTCTTCCAGAACATATAAGAGATTATCAATCTCTTGTTCTACTTTATAGATTCTAGTCTGAAGTCTATAAATAATGTCCCAATAGTTAGGAGATTCTCTATTAAGACTATCTCTATAGGCTTTCAGCTTTCTCAGTTTTTCTCTCTCTTTTTGTAACTCTTTGCTAGTATTTTTACAGATAGCAACTAATTCAAGTCTGTCGACGATCGAAATTATGAATAGTAAAATATACTGTTTACCTTTGAGATAGAGGATGAATTTATCATGCTTCTATTTAAACAAATAAAAAATGGGCCCACCACGTTTCATCAAAATATTAAACATATTATGCAAAAAGTTAACAGAAGGGTACTGATGGACGAAAAAAGGACAATTTGGGTGAGAAGGAAGGAAAGAGACAGGAGTTTTGGGTGGAGAGGAACAAAAGTACTTTGTTGGGGTTTTTGGTAAGTATTTTGCTTAAAACAGGGTGTATGAGCATTAACCCTTAAAAAAATAAATAAATAACCACACGGCTTAGACGAGATTCTTAAATTGGTATTGGGATAGCTCCATTAGAATATCAAGATTACAAATTTGTAATTATGAAACAATGACATCGAAAAAAAATAGAGTGTTTCTATTGAAACCTCTAAATTTTCTAACCTAGTCTTTCCAGCATTTTTACAATCTTGTATAGAGTTAGAAGAATGAAAGATGAAATTGTTTGAATTGTCATGTCCATAGACGATGTAACATATATAGAGATGGACTCACTCATTTTGGGCCATACTATTTAATGACCAACTTTTGAGACCATTCCTAACAAGGAAAATTCTTCTATGCACTAACGGTGCAAGTGAACCAACAGATCTCAACTGTTGATATTTATATGCAATTTTTTAAAGGGTTTTTGTCCATTTACCCTAATTCTAGAGATTTTTTTCTCACTTATCTCATTAAGGCTTAGTTTGGGATTGCTGTTCTGTGAGAAGAAACACTTCCAAACTTGTTGTGAGATGAAGCACTTCCGAATTTGCTGTGAGAAGAAACAGCTAAGATGTTTGGTAAACTGTTTTTAAAAGTATTGTGAGAACGAAAAGCAATTTCTAGGTGTTTGGTAAGTTGCAAGGCAAGTGCTTTGGCTGGGTATAATTATCAAAATGGTCATACATGCTAAGACATGCTACTAAAATACATAATTTTATTTTTTGATTATGTAACCATACCAAATAAAAAAACTTCTCATGTATTATCCTTATACCCTTGCTTGGACTAAATAAAAGATTTACTTTAAACCCTTCAATAAACTTTGTGCAATTGTATTTCTTAACACCTTCATTTCTTGTCTTCCCGGACCATCTCCTTCATGTTCATTTGACCAAATATCATTAGCCACAGTGTATTCGGAACAGTTGAGTAGTAATTATGGGGCTCGGTACAAGTGAGTGACAACATATACTGTCATGAAGTTTGTCTCAGATGTAGTTCTTGCAAGCCCAAAGTCACAAATCTTAAGGTCACAATTTGCATTGAGAAGCAGATTGCTTGGTTTCAGATCATGGTGTAAAACATGTGCAGAGTGTATGTACTTCAATCCCCGCAACAATTGATACAGAAAGTACTGCAAAAAAACATTATATGTTACTTAAAGTGATCTACGCTTTGATCTCATCAAAGTTTACATGGTTACATAATTCATACTACAACTTGACCCCATATGCTGCTGCTGCAACACGACTAGCACATAGTCTTCAGAGGATCAGAAGAGAAAGAACTAGGTGGAAGCAATAAAGTTTTGATTACCAAATCACCAAAGGAATTAACACAGTGGACATTCGTTCTGCCTGCATATGAGCCTATATTTGTGTATAAATTAACATCAATGTAAACAAAGCAACTTCTCATTGAATGGTTTCATGCATTCAAGGTTCTACATTCAATTTGGTTCAATTTACAAATAGATGGAGTACTGAGCATAAATTTCTTTCAATCAAAAGGATGGGCAGAACACTAGAGTGCTAACTACCACTTCAGACCATTGTCCACCAATAAGAAATGTGACCATCTGTAGGCTTGATTATGTACGAGTCATACAGTATAGGTTATCAGTGGGAAGGTTTGGCTCAAATAGAGGGTATGCAGTCTGTAATTCCCAGCGATCCTCCGAGATCCATAGGCACAAGAGGGATTAGCGAGTGCAGTACATCCGTTACCAAAGGTCGATAACTTGGTTCAGGTTGCACACATAATACTGCCACAGCATCAACCTGTTCATATTGTAATAAATTCAACTTAGCAACTCATACAAGAACAAACACGTCTAGGAGTATCAACATAATGTTTTAAATGGACCTGGTACAAGTGTTTTAAATCCATGGTATCATTTATCACGCGATCCATAATATTTGGAATCCTTGATCTCTTAGTGAGCTGGGGCATGGCCTGCATGTCAAGAAATCAATCGAATCAATAAACTCCAACTACTTTTTTTCAAGAAGAAAGTACCCAGAATTTAACAAAATTCCTGAAGAAAGTACCCTTAATTCACAGTCGACAAAATTGTTCAAGAAGAAAGTACCCAGAGCTTTCTTCTTGAACAAAATTTTGACTGTGAATTAAGGGTACTTTCTTCTTGAACATGAAAAATGTAAACGGGTCAACCCCCACCGGGAACCTCCGAAAGCTTCATCGCGTACCATATTATCCAACTCATATAAATAGATTCAGCTGTATATGTTCATCACCTCATAGCTCAAACAAACATAAAAATGGCTTCCTCCTCCTCATCTTCTATTCACTCTCGCATTCTTTTATCTTCCTTCTTACTCATCCTCCTCAATACTCCAGTCTCACTACACGCCTCTACTATGGCCGCTCCTCATCCAAATGTCGAACACCACCAGGCTACAGCTTCCTATGATATTTTATCAATCATCCAACTTGTCTCCAGCATTGTGTTGGTCCTTTTTCTCATTCTCTCAGCCTTGCTCAAGTTGATTTTTTTGCCCAAGGGACGACACTCCAGGGCCGCTGCTACCAGTTCACCATGCCGCTACCAATCAGCCGTTCGTCATGCAGCAGGCGCCCTTGGCTCCTCCCCATCCCCATAATGTCCTCAGTCTCAGTTTCACAAAACAAATTTCCATAGATGATGATGATGTCAGAATTGATCTCTAGTACGTAGGCACGGGGATAGGTCTCGAGATTATGGAGGCATGAGGCAAATATTTTATGGTTTCCATTTGTTCACACAATCTTTTTTTTTTTTTTCCTTGTGTTATGTAATCTTAATTTTTTTTATTTTTATGATTTTAGGGTTGTAATTCGTGTTATATTTCCTCTCTTTTATATTTACATTATATTTAGCCAATAATGGGGCAGAGCTTGATCTCGTTGTTTATGTTTCTTCTGTTTGCGGTGGCTGTATTTACTGTTATGCCGAAGAATACTTACCGCTCTATTCTTTACTTCATTTAGCTTTTTAGTATCAGACATGGGTATTCTAGTAATCTAATTTTTGGTGAAGCTTTTGACACCAAAAGAGGGCCTGACTTTATAGTAGTAGGACTAGGTGGAGAAGTGTTTATAGGAACATCATTCACAGAATTCTCAGTCGCATTTCTACTCCCACTCCCACTCTCAATTTCATTCCCACTACCACTTGATGGAGTATCACTTGTAAACCATGAAAGAATATTTTTGTACCACTTGGGTTTTCGGCGATCCGTCATTTTATTCAATACCTGTAATATATATACATACATTTCAATATAACAATTAACACAATGCATTTTGATGATCATATAGCAATTGGAGTTCTCGCACAAGTATCAGAGTTTCAAAGCATTTAGATGATCATATAGCAACTAGGGCTGGGCGTCCGGACCCGAAAGACCGAGGACCCGACCCGAACTGAGTGAAAAAGCCCGAATCGGTTCGGTTTTAGAATTGAAATTTTCAGTTCTGTCTAAAGCCCGACCTGAATTAAAATTTTCGGTTCGGTCTCGGGTTCCATATTTTCAGAGCCCGAAAGCCCGAACCGACCCGAATACTGTAGCAGTTGCCACATGTCATTGCATGATTGGGTGTTATAATAATAAGTTAAATATATATAAAAAAAATATAAACAAGTGAACAACCCTACTCCTAAACCTAAAGGACCGAGGCCTTTACTCTTTAGTCCAGCCCTATCCACTCTCCAGTCTCGAGTATTCCCTCAGTCCCTCTCTTTGCCGTCGTCGCGTGATCGCGTCGATACTCGATACCGTCGAATCATCGATACTCCCTCAGCCTCCCTCTCTTTGCCGTCGATACCGTTGATACTCGATACCATCTCAATCTCAGATTCTCAGCCCCAAATCTCAGTGACTCAGCCCCAAATCTCAGTCTCAACCTCTCTCTCCAGTCTCGATCTCCAGTCTCAAGTCTCAACCTCTCTCTCCAGTCTCTCTCTCTCCACCACATCGTCCACTGACCACTGCTCCCTCGACGTCGTCGACGAGCGAGGTAAATTTACCGATCTGGGTTTCTCTTTACTTTTTCATATACCGCATCCATTGCTGCTCCCTAGCAAGGTTTTACTCGGAAGCCCTTTTTTTTTTTTTTTGGAAGAATTT
>LYNE01001086.1:0-11128 GCA_001662545.1 Rosa x damascena | reverse complement strand
AAGAATTTAGACTTGGAATTACAAATGCAATTCTGGGTTCTGTTCATTTGGTCTTAATTGGGTATTGTTGAGGGTGCATTTGGATCATGTTTGAATTGAATTTGTGTATTTCAGTGTGAATTTATATGGGTTTATCAGTTTATGTGTGTGTGTGTTTTGTAGTGAACAATCCGAAGAAGTCCGAGACTTTGTACGAAGGAAATAGAGACCTTAAAGCAAGCTAAATGCACAATGGCCACAAAGTTAAAGATATAATCAATTTTGTTAGTTTACATCACTTATTCATCTATGGAGATATGAATAATTCCCCTTGACTCATTAGACGTATTTATAAGGTGTATGTCTATCTTGATTCAGTTTCTAATCTTTATATGGAGTTGAGTTCAAATTGAAGCTAAGGGTCCGTAATAGAGGGTTGTGGGTACTATGGCTCATCAGGTAAGGTTCTATGGCTGTATAAAACCAAACATCACTCCGTTAGAGTGATTTTTAGAAAACCCAAATTCTGTCACTGCCACACCCTTCAAAACCCAAACACTCCCATCTCTGCCGTCTTCTGTGACACTCCCAATTCTGTCACTGCCAAATTAGTTATGCAATCTGCCCCAGTAGGCATTTAGGCAGATTATACATTAGTTTAATGGAAGCTCAAGTTAGAGAAAGTAGTAAAGAGCTTAAATTTATAGTTCATTTTGGTGTTTGAGCTTTATGTTTGTGTTGAGAAAGTAGTAAAGAGCTTAATGTATAATCTGCCTAAATGCCTAATGTTCTGAATTTCTGTTGGTTAGTGATGATATTGGATTCATGGATTGTTCTTCTTTTTCGGGTTATGATTCAAGTAGAACTAATGAGTCGGAGGATTTCGAAATCCTGTTTAAAGAAATATAACTTGTTTTTCAGAATGTATAGGAAATTTCTGGGCAAGGTTGGTCCCTTTTACAGACATCAGATATCATTTTAGAGTATAAAGTATTAGCCCCATTTCTTGATTTATATATAATCCTTAGTTGCTTCTAATCAATATTCCCAGTTACTTGTGGAAGATGGTTATTGTGATGCTAATATGAAATGAATATGTAAGAACAAAAGTCATTTCCAGTAATATATATATATATATATATATATATATCAATAAGATATGCCTAGTTTTACCAGGAAATTGTGTCTGGATGAGCCTCATAACCAGAAAGTCTACTGCGCTTAGTATTACAATTAGAGTACTTCATTTTTATACACATAAGTATCTTAACTGGGTTTCTGAGTTACTTTTTCTGTTTCTCTCTTCAACTTTGTAAATTGATCAGCTTTCAAATGTGAATGCAGAGCTGCAAGTTGGAGTTGTCATGGAGTTCTAGACCTGTTGAGCATGGGAGCCGGCCGAGCAGCAATTTGTGATTTTGTGCAAAACGGGAGGATTGTGTTCATGTTTCTGTTGCAGACTTGCAGTTGTAGTACCATTCAAACTTTGAATTTCAAATGATTGAACACATGGTTGAAATGATTGAATAAGTTGGATTGTTTTCTGTTGGACAATGGACATTGTATTTGTGAGTTTGTGAGTTTGTGTTGTAAACTATATAAATTTGTAATAATGCATGATTACTGTTATGTTAATGAGATAATTGGATATGCATTCTAGTCTTCCAAGTACCAAAATGAGTGGCAAATGACAGGGTGCAGCATTGTATTTGGAAAACAGGCAAACATTCTTGAACTGGAAATTGGGCCCGAAAAAAGCCCGAAAAGCCCGAAAGCCCGAACCGACCCGAACCGGTTTGGTTTCTGTCGGTTTTCATTTCGAAAAAAGCCCGAACTGAAATTCTCGGTCTCGGTCTCTATTTTACAGATTTTCGAGCCCGGCCCGACCCGAGCCCAGCCCTAATAGCAACTTCATGCTTTAATATATATACATTTTGCAACAAATTACCATTCTACTCGTTGTTTAGTATTTGGTTAATTTGGACAGTTAAAGAACACAAGCCAGACATTAAAAAAAAATAAAAAAGGATAATATGATTATGATCTTTCTGTACTCTTTTTTGCAGCTTACTGAGTTATTTCTAACCTTAATCATTGTAACATCAACAACCCGATATAGAGATCCATTCCCAATTATCAACCCATCATCAACAACCCATTACCCATCAACAATGACAATCAATTATCAAACATTCAACATGACAACAACTCATTCCCACTACAGCAATGACAATCAATCAACCAAAAATCCAAAACATTCCCAATTATCAACCCATCAGCAATGACAATCAATCAACCAAAAATCCAATACCTGGGATCTGGGATTGAAGCCTTGAAGGAGTCGCACTGCAATTGTCGCAGACTTGCAGTGGAGTCGTGGAGGTGGCTCAAGCGTGGAGCGATGGAGGTGGCTTGGAGGACTGTCGGGACTTGCTAATCGAACCTGGAAGGAGGAAGCAAAATGGGGACAGCGTCAAAGCGCCACATGGGGAGAAGAGGAGAGTCTAAGAGTCGACCTACACAAAGCATCAGTATTTTTTTTATTTTTTTTATTGGGCTATACCCATACTTGGTCGATTTTGGGCCAAATTTTCCCTTGGGATGTAGCCCAAGTAGCCCTTGTCTTGGCTACATCCCTGGTTAGTGTGTTGCATCAATATCGTTTTCAATTTAAATACCTGTCAACAAGTAAATTTAACTTTAAATATGTTGTAGAGAAACTGAAATTGAGAGGAAATCGAGTATTTTCATTGATAATAGGGGCCTCTTTATATAGAAGATTACAATGTATAGAATCTAAATCATACAAGGAAAGTAATCGTACATTGAATAGGAATCTAGATCCTTCTAATTTAACCATATTACCACTAGGTCAAGTAACCTAGAGTTTGTGCCAAACACAAATTAGGGTTTACTTGAACACTCTCCCTTGTGTTGCCCAAACGTGGTGCTTCTCTCGTTGCCTCGTTAAAAACCTTGCCGAGTAACAAAAACTCAGTGGGATAAAAATATGCTCGGTCGAAGGGGAAAAAGAGCATAACACACCCTTCACATTTCGAGGTGAACATGTAGACATCTCCCCTTGATGTCTGCATCTCCCCCTGATGACTACTATCATGGGAGTTTAGATAATTTCCGCAAGCCAATTCTTGCCACATGTTTCTCGAACGTGGATTTGGGCAATGACTTAGTAAACAAGTCTACCACATTATCCTCAGATCAAACCTAGTTGACTTTGGTATTTGAGGAGAGTCTGTTGTTGCTAATTATGCTTGGTGTTGTCGCTTTTGATGTAGCCTTGCTTCATTTGTTCAAAACGAATAGCATTATCCTAAATGCTCGTAGGCTCATCTTGTGGTAGACTTCAAACCACAATTGTTCGAACATGCGTGATTATGGATCCAATCCATAAACATTCACGAACCACTTCGTGAAGAGCAATAATCTCTAAATGGTTAGAAGATATAGCGACTACGGTCTGTTCTGTAGACCTCCAAGATATCACGGTCTTTTCCCATGGTGAGCATTTAACTAGTTTGGGAGCGACCTTTGTGTGGGTCAGAGAGGTACCCAGCATCAACAAAACCTTCCAAAACACTTATATCGTTTTGAGATGGGGATAGAGAACGTAGGCCAGCGTTGGCAGCGTTTCTGGTGTGTGATGGGTCCGAATCCATCTTCTCTCTGTAAGGATAGAACAAGCCCATATCAATCGTACATCTCAAGTACTGAAAGATATCTTTTACACTAATCAAAATGGCGTCGCATTGGCGCAGAGCTATACATTAGCTAACAAGTTCACTGCAAGCAAGATGTCTGGTCATGTGCATTAAGTTAAGTACAATAATACTCCTATTGTACTCAAGTAAGGCACTTCTACCTCTAGCACATCTTCATCATCATCCTTCAGACGAAGATGATCATTTTCAGGATCAAGACTACAGAAGATCATAGGGGTGCTTGAAGGTTTGACCTTGTCAAAATGCCTAAGCATCTATCGACAAGATACTCAAGTTCCAAACTGAGACATAATCGTGTTCTCCCATAATCCTTCATCTCAAAATCGGATTTCAAGTGTTCAGCGGTTTCCCTTAACTCTTTAAGGGCTTCTAATGAAGATCATGTCCAACATGAACTGCGATGGAATCCGAAACTTGTTATGGAAACGGGTGGGCATATCCCTTCCCAATCAAGTAGTCATTTTAGCGAGCGTTTCAACCTCTTTGTAAATGCGCTCCGTGGTCTAGAGCCACTTGACTTGGGTAAATGAAGTTCACCATGAACCTTCATGTATATTCCGTATCTAGATCTCTATAGAGATACGTAGTGACCACATTTGTAAGCTGCATGTTCAGTTATTTGGAAACTACCAAACTGACAGGGTAGTGGAGTGCAATAAAATTCATTACGAGAGAATATGTCTCATCGTAGTCGATTTCAGGGAGTTTTATGAGAAGCCTTACTCCATAAGGCAAGATTACCATCTCTTTTTCTCACTACGCTTTCTAACGAAGACCCATTAGTCAACAAGTTTTATGTTAGGAGGTGTTGGCACCACTAGCTCGAAAACCTTCCTCTTCGTTAGAGAATCTATCTTAACCTGGATCACATCTTTCCATTTCGGCCAAATCTCTCTACGTTGGCATTCATTCATCAACATAGCGTGGTTCGATATCATCGGACTCAACAAACTCATGTGCAACGAAATGCGCGACTACATCATCAATTATGATGGAGTTTCTATCCCACGTCTCATGTACACTAGTGTAATTTTCATAGAGCTCTATATTCTCAGGAATAGGTTCTGACGTTAAGGCATCCCCCAACGATAACCCTAACTCGGAAGATTCTCATGAGACGGATTTTGAGTCTTGATGATTAAAGGATCGGAATGTGCCAAAGTGTCCTTCGAACCTACGGGCCTCCCACGCATCCTAGCTAGGGCCATGGCCTGTAAAGCTAGAGTGCCACTCTCTTTGGCGTTGGTGCCATGCCTACCTCCGTGCAGGGTGGCGCTACGTCCTCTCGTAGGGACATCCTTCCTTGCAGGCTTGTTTGCAGCATATTTGTGTGATCTCGTCACTTTAATAGGGATCGAGATGAGACATATTGGGGACAGGCCACGACAATTCCTGTCGTTCCTGCTGAACATCAGTGTTCTTATCTCCCCCTAACGATGGGAAGACTATCTCATCAAAGTGACAACCCGCAAATCTAGCGGTAATGAGATCGGCTTGCAAGGGCATTAAGTGGCGGATGATTGTTGGAGTCTCAAATCCAACGTAGTTGCCCATTCGTCTGTAAGGACCCATCATAGAGCATTGTAGTGGCGCAATTGGCACATAAATGGCTCACTCAAATATGCGTAAGTACGATACTTGTACCCAGTCACTAGCTGTAACGTAGAGGTACGTTGAGTGGCGGTAGGTCGTAGATGAATTAGCATAACTGCATGTGATATTGCATTCCCCCAAGCGAATATAAGGGGATTAGTGCGCATTATCAATGTCCGGACTACCATCGAAGTAGTTTCCGCAAGACCATTTGGGTGTGTACATGGGAATGTGATGTCCAACATCAGTCCCATTGTAATATCCATCGAAAATCTTTCAATGTAAATTCTCTAGCATAGTCAAATCCAATTGACTGAATAGGATGATCTGGGGAGTGAGCCCGTTGTCATATGTGCTAGGAGTGTAGCATAAGCAACATTTATAGGTGGACAATGACACAACACGTGACCAGCGTGTTTGTGTATCAACCAACATCATGAAATCTTTAAGCGTCCGCAAGTTGGTTGAATCAATCCACAGAATACCCATAGATTCTATGTAAGAACATAATGAGTATGTTCATTTCCTTTGCATAGGACGGTCTTAGTCCTAATTTCCTTTAGGAACGGGCTTTGTAAAACGAGCGAGAGGCTTTAGAAGCAACCAATGAGTATTTTGGTTAGGCCTGAGCATCTGAAACGCTATTTGAAGCAAGTTGGTGATTGCAACATCACCTGGGGTGCCATCACCATGATGGACGCTATCCATGGCATTATGGATAGGGACTGCGCCAACCCTAGGCTGGTAGTGAACAGAGGCGGTGCCCTAGGCAGCTGCGTTGGTCACACTTAGTCCAGAAATCAACTTTTGATTCATGCTTCGTTTCGCTCGAAAGAAATGATGTCCATGTGAAGTCTTTAATAGATAGATCATCATATCATGACCAGAATGACCTATCCTGTCGTGACAAAGTCAATATGTGTCTAAATCCAAGAGATTTTCTCTAGTAACTTTATTAGATTTAATAGCTCGAATAGTGACATAAAGTCCACTAGAGAGACACATAAACTTCTCTAAGATGCTCATTTGTTCGCAATCATTAGAGGTATTGCAAAGGAACTCATTTCTGTTCTCTACATGCGTTTTCGCATGGAATCCGTCAGCTATTCATAGGTGTGATTCTCCCTAGAAGTGTAGAGAGTTTCTGTGATAGTAATTAAGGTGTCATTTGGCAAGTGGAACTTGGGCTATTCCATGTCCTTGAATTAATACTGATGACCCAGCCATCGTAGTCACAAAAGTCATATGCTCATAATCAAAATGGAGTCATAAATAACTCAAAATTTTATTCATAAGCCAACGGAGTTACATCATTGTCTCTTTGACTAAACAAAATCTAATCCAAGATGATAGCTAATGCAAACAATGGTAGTCGTCTAACTTCTTTCGGTAATTCCAAAATAAATGTGACCAGGTGAGTAGAGAGATGTCGGTGGAGCAAGACTCGCTTAAGTACCACTAATCTCATAACCTTCCTAGACATCACACTTACTTTGAGTGAGCCTGCTTTGAAGAAAAGCTAAACCATTGGCATTTACTACAAAAATATATGGCAATTGCCTATTACATCTCTTGGAAAAATAAAGACTTAAACAGAATTGGCGATCTATTGATCCCAGCCAGATTTATAGTCTTCAACCCTTCACTCTAGATCATCTTCTTGATCTTCTTGTTCCATATAGTGAGCTTCTCTTGCTTCACAATATGCTTTGTAGGCGGTGACAATTTCTTCACGAGCTCTACAAATGTGTGCCCAATGATCAGACACTCCACATCGAGAACATACATCTCTTTGCTCAAACTCCATTGATTGAGGCGCTTTGAAAGCATCATTTAGATGGCTCTTAGTGTTGGTGGCGCCACCAACATGGCCAAAGGCGTTGCCTCCCTCTCTCTTTCCAGTTTACCTCTTCGGTTCCGTGTTCGCCTATTTTGGCGATTACCTTCCCAAGTAGAGCGATTATATGGACCAGAATGTCCAAATGTATTCCTAAGATTAGGGTTTCGCTCTTGGCGCCCTCTCTTTAGGGCGCGACTATTATTGGATTCTGGAATATGCTCTGTTCCCACGGATCTGGAATTATAGTTCTTCACAAGGATGTTGTCATGCTTTTCAGCGACATTCATAGCTCCAATGAGTCCATGAAACCTTGTGATTCGTCTTGCAGTAACATTGATTCAATAGTTCTTAGCAACCATCAATGCAGAGACGGGGAAAGTAGAGAGAGTCTTCTCAATCAACATCGCATTTGTGATCTCTTTACCATAGAATTCCATTAAGGATTTAATATGAAGTGCTTCCGAGTTGTAGTCAAGAACTTACTTGTCACAGAAGCGGAGGCTATGCCATCTCACTTCTAGGTCAGGAAGCAGGGAGTCACGGACGTTGCCAAATCTATCTTCAAGTGAGACCCACAGCCTTTTGGGGTGTTCTTCATTCATACACTCGTACTGGAGCGAATCATCCATATGACGAGTCATTAGGATGATGGCTTTCGCCTTATTTGCCTCTAAGGCTGCTCTATTTTCTTCCAAAGCTTGAGCTTGCTCAACAGTTAGCACGTCCTGGCTAGACTCGAGAATCGTATCCAAGATTCCATCTGCCTTGAGATGCTGGCGGATATCACGAACCCACCTGTGATATTCAGAGTCAGTTGTTCCCAATATAGCAAAGTCCAATTTATTCAGGTTACTCATCCTGAAAGAGAACAAGAAATTAGGGTTAGTTTCGGAGGGAAAAAGGCTACCATGAAAACAAATAAAATTTCTAAGCGTAGTCGCTTCCAAGAAATTAGGAATTTCAGAGCGTAGTCGCTTCCAACAAATTAGGAATTTCCGAGAGGGGTTGGATTAGATTGAAACAATGATGTTTGCGGTCGATCATTTTATCTCAACAAACTCTAAGTTTGGAGAACTCTACAAGCTCCAAGCTTGGAGTGAGCACGAACCCCCACAGTTCGGCTTAATTTGGTCTCCCCTATGATAAAGAATGGGGGGTAGAAAAAGGGAGGTTGCAAGTCCCCGAAAAAGAAGAGAAATTAAATTTAAAAACTCTAAAAAAAAAAAAGGGAACGTTTAGTGTAAAAATACCTAGAAATAGGTCGCCGGAAAATTGACAGGAAAAAGTGGTCAGAAAACTCGCCGAAATTGGCCGGAAAAGTGGTTGACTGGCGTTGACTGTTGACTGATGCTGACGCGGCAGTGGGTCCCATGGTGCTGACGTGGCGGTGGGTCCCATGGTGCTGAAGTGGCGAATGACTGTTCCGCTGACGTGGCTGTGGGGTCTGCGTCAGTGGCCTTAGGCTTCTGGGCTTCTTTACCTCCCTCCTTTTTTTTTTTCTTTTCTTCTCTTCTTCTTTTCTGTCGGTTCAAGATGCAGCTGCTCAGGTGGCCAGTTCAAGCTTTTTTAGGCCCATTTTTGAACTTTTTCTTCCTGTTCCTGAAACTTCAGTTCAATGGGCTTCTGCTACCAAAATTTGGTGGAAATTGGAGGTCTGGAAGATGGTGAACTGGTGGAATATTTGCTGCGAGTTGTATGGAGCTTCCGGTAGCCGGTTCGATAGGTTTCCAGCCGATTCTTGGGTTGGGGCCGCTAGTTTTGGACTCCTGGGATCGAGTTCTTCAATGTGTGAGGTGGAGGCAGAAAAGGGTTCAAGGTTTTGTATTCGAATTCAAGGTTTTTAGCTTCTTGAATCAGGGTTTGGCTATTTGTTTCAGGGTTAGGGCTTCATGCTGATAACGTGTTGTAGAGAAACTGAAATTGAGAGGAAATCGCTGTGTATTCTCATTCATAATAGGGGCCTCTTTATATAGAGGATTACAATGTGTAGAATCTCAATCATACAAGGAAAGTAATAGTACATTGAATAGGAATCTAGATCCTTCTAATTGTACCATATTACCACTAGGTCAAGTAACTTAGAGTTTGGGCCAAACACAAATTAGGGTTTACTTGAACAAAATTAGGGTTTTTAAACTCAATAATAGACAATTGCTTGTCCTATACGTCGCGACTATGCTTAATCCACACAATTCTAAATGCATTACACATGCCAACTTTGTCTCACATCATGTGAAGAGTGATGGGGAGTGAGCAAAACACTCTCCCCTAAAGAAAACACTCTTCCTTAAAGTAACAAAAACATTTATCATGGCATCTACATCGTGTCACCACACAAGTAGAGTATAAAACGACTTGCTAGAGAGCTAACGCCATAAAATATTTGCCTCATGCCTCCATAATCTCGGGACCTATCCCCATAGTATCCGCCACCAATGACCCAGTCTAACGCCCACCCGCCAACGAAGCACCATCGCCGCCCACATTGAAGAAAGTTGCACACACGCCAAAACGGGATCCATCAAGATTCCAGCCGCCAAACTCGCTTCCCATGGAATCCCGTCCTAACGGAACACACAGCCTCTCCATTTCCCCTTGAAATCCAAGCCAGCAGCCCCGAGCGCATGAACTCCTCCCCAAAACAAATCCAAATGAATCTGAAACGAGCCAAGCATTCGACCACATCAATGTCCAGCCTAAAAGCCACATTGAACAAGTGAGAAAAACGTACTCCCCACCCGGCTGCACTTACCTTACCGCGACGAGACCAGAGACTGCCTCAACGAGGGAGCCGCCGGACGAGAAATAGGAGAGGCACAAAGAGAAACCAAAGGAGCCGCACGTGGAGGCGTGTTTTAATATAACTAGCAAAAGTCCCCGCGCGACTGCGGGATTTGTTATGGTTACTAATTTTGTATGTAAAGCTATGTTGATGTGAACAATTGGGACAATTACAATTACACATATATGGTTAATAAAACTATTCAATTCTTAAGAAATAAAATAAAAAAGGACCAACTCAGGTATCATATTTAGTTGTTCACTACTTGAAGAAAAAGAAGAATAAGCAAATGGTGCTTAAAATTGATTTGTCAATACGTCAACCAATCTAAAATTGAAATTAGCACCAAGTAAATGATTGTTTAGCTTTCTTTGGAGAATCTCGAATAACGCATATCAATCTTTGAAGTCTTCTTACCCACTTGAAGATCTCAGTTATCTGCAAGAGCAAGAGAAAAGGCTGAATTAATACAGTGCTTTAAACTGTACATGTGTACAAACAATTGGGACTTCATAGTCATACTACTATGTTACATTAAAGTGTACATGTTAACCTGTATTATAAAGTATTATACTATATAACAATGCAAATATAATGAATTTTGCTCATTTGTTTATCTCTGTGCCAATTATAAAGTATATGTACTAATCTGTACATTTCTCTCTTTGATTTGATAAATGATGAAGTTTCCTTTTCTGATTTGATATGCATTGTTGTGGATAAATTAATATGACCACGTTGTAAAATATTGAATCTTTGTGAATGTGAACGATTTGGTGCTTCAATCAGTGGTCTTTGTAATGAGGAAGTTCTGGCCATTGACATAATATTATTTCTAATATAAAGGCAGCTAGCACACATAAATTTTTATATTCCTAAATAACTCTGGCTTCCATGATTTTGGTCTTTTCACTTTTTCCCTATTAAAGAAGGCAGCATGAATTATGGAATTATATGAACGACCTTCACTTTCAAACACACACACACACATATGCTAAAAAAAAAATAATAATAATACATACTACATACATACAAAAGATGTTCATTAAAGCATTTAATATTTTCCATAGCCTTTCAAATTAGCAAAGAGAATTATTCTATGTGTACCATCCAGAGAAAAGAAAGGTAACAAATAATTCTATTAGAAGTTATGCTTGACTTTATTGCAATATACCTGAGATTACTTGGTCAGAT
>LYNE01001085.1:55425-73985 GCA_001662545.1 Rosa x damascena | reverse complement strand
TTTGGCATTGAATTCATAAAAGAGGAGCAAAGGGTTATAGACGGGGGGAGATATTTGATCAAGAAATGAGAACTGGTAATGGCGAAGATGGTCAGAGGTTGGAGAAGGAGTGATAATTTGTTTGGAGATTACTTCGGCTTCTAACTTCATTATGCCCACCGATCTCTCCTTACTTACTCGATCGAGTAGTTGTGGCAAAATGATATATTGGATTATGCTTCGACTTTGTTTGG
Organism: Rosa x damascena; assembly: GCA_001662545.1. Taxonomy (NCBI): domain Eukaryota; kingdom Viridiplantae; phylum Streptophyta; class Magnoliopsida; order Rosales; family Rosaceae; genus Rosa; species Rosa x damascena. The sequence continues at coordinate 73,752 of LYNE01001085.1, read as the reverse complement.
TTCGACCAGTGGTGTTTAGGTTGCTCCTACTTATACACGTATGTAGGGATACAAAGTCAAATTAAGTGTGATTGTTGCAACTGCGTGCGCTCATGGTGAAACACTGAAAATCTAAAACCGTCGGACGGTGGGTCCTCTGAGATGCAACCATGGAGACTTTTTTCTTTCCAGTTACTTTTCCTATTTCTAGTTTGACTTATGTGGGGATTATCCTTCCCTATTCTGTTTGTATCTGGTGCCTCAGCTTTTTGCTGGGTTGTTTTTGGCTCTGCCCTTAATGAAGTTATTCATTCCAACAAAAAAAGAATGGTGAAAATCTGAAACCGGATCCTTCTCCGGATATTAAACTTGCAACACATAATATATTTTGCCACGTATTAAACTTGTCGTGCTACCGCCTAATGAAGTTTGATTTTGCATGTGAAAAAATGTTTGTTGGCCTCAATGAGGCGTAATCGTTGTGGCCTCAATTTTTGGTATCATGTCATATACATATACATTTACCTATTTGCCAAATCATGAGTTGTATTTCTTGAAGAGAAAAATATCATCTTGTCCTTTTAAAATCTAATTGTTCTATATTATTTTGGCTTTCTTCTTCTGAAGAAAAAAAAAATTGGTTTTTTGTTCTTTTCATTACACTCATGACTCATGCTTAGATCTAAATAACAATTTTTTTTTCTTCAATCAATAATAGAAAAAATTTCATGATTTGCATAACACATGTTTGTGAATTCGAAGTTTGTTGGGTTCCTGCAAATTATGAAAATATAATGTGAAAAGTGAAACCCACACATGCATATGAATATATATATATATATATACACACACACACACACACACACTAGAAAAAGCACCAGCGCTTTGCTGCGGGATTTGTTATTGTTAACCATTTTGTATGCAAGGTTTATTGATAAAATATAACAAATTACGATATAAGTTTGGGAATGAACAATTATAAATTCCAGCTTAAGCATACTATGACCGATTACTAAACAGAGACTATGACCGATTACTAAACAGAGAAAAAAAGGATTTCTGGTTATAAATGTTCAAATGTTGCTAAAGATTTCCAATTTGTGAACATTTTAGGTGTAAAAAGGAATCACAATCGTCAACAACATAACCCAAAAGGAGGTGATATTTGACCAAACTGATGAAACACCATGTATCACACATCAAACTAATAATATTTTTACACAAATAAAGAAATAAAACTAAATCTTCTAAAGTTCAAACACAGTAGCTAAATATGTGCAACTTTTTGACCAAACTACCTTTAGTGCCAGCTCCATGCAGCCTGGGAAGATATTGAAGTCATGGATCTTTTGACTCTGAAATTTCTTAGTTTCTTCATCTTTTGTTTGCTCTAGTTTATCTATCTCTCCTTTTGATCTGCATGTTGCTTCATTTTGGTTAGTCATGGAAACATGCAGAGATAATCAAAATACATGAAATGAAATTTTTTTGTATAGGAGGTTGAGTTTACCTTGGTGAAATAACGCTCAGTCCTGTCAAGGAGCAGACGTAGGGGAGCCTCTATTTTCCAATTGTGTAGTTCTAAGAACATTGGATTTAATTTCGAGTGGAGTGCTGCTGCTGTCCTCATTGTTTCTAACTTCTTTGTAGGGAATCCTTCAAACCTTGATAAAACCTGCACTTTGGAAAATGGCATATATGTAATGATAACGAAAATGAAGATTAACAAACAATAATTAACAAAAGTGGAAGATGATTTATACCAACCCTGTGTCTCATCAGTCAAGTGTTCAAGAATGGATTCTAATTTCTTGTGGAACTCTAACAGCTCATTCATGTCTTTTGTTTGGAAAAAACTCATGGTAGTTCTCATATCCGTTAAAGACTTTGAATATTTCTGAACATCTTCTTCAATTTGTTGAGAGTACGCTAATCTGAGACAGAGAGCAAATGGTTTAAAAAAATTTCTTTCTACTTAGATTACTATAATTTTCAATGAAAGGGTCTATGGAAAACATAAATACCTTTTTCATATCTGCTAGAGCATCAACCATGCCTTTTCGACTTGCTGTGCTGCTCCCAGCTCCACCTACAGCAGCACAAAAGTGAGCTTTATTTTTTGGGTGAGAACTGAAAAGGCCAAACAAAACAACGATGAAATTCACACATCATTAAGCTAGCTACGGATAGGTGTTCAATAATCAAAAACCAAGATATGAAAGCTCTTTTGGGCAAAAACTCTAATGAACCATAAAACTTACCCTTCCATAGACATTATTACATGTCAACGATAATTAATATGACCTTGAAGCAAAGAAACTTTCAAATACAACATATATACATGGGTAAACTATACAGCACTGAGGGGAATCAAAGTCCAAGAATAGAAACACCGAATGAGTAGAGTTCAGTACGCTTTTCTAGCTTGTTGGAGTTGGAGAAAATGGATAAAAAAATATGAATTGCCTGTTGAACTAAGTTTCGTAAATACAATAACCTCAAATTCTCAACCCTTAAACTAAATTCAGCACACACCAATAATACTTGATGAGACTAACCCAATCAAAATCGAAAACTCATTTAACCCACACCAAATTGAAATCACATTCGAGCTAAATTCCACACCACCAAAACCTTCAACAGAGACATTAAGATCATACAATCAATGATCCCAAAAACCATGCAAACCCAAAAACTCAAGGGAAAAAAAAAATTACAAATACCCACAAACAGATCGAGTTGCGATTCTGGAGAAAGAAAAAAAATACCGATTGTTGTGCGAAATCAAAACGAAACCGTGACAGCTTCCCGTCCCCCTCTTCCTTTCCTCCGAGTTATCTTCCAATTATGGGAATTGAATTACCAACTCATCAGTCAGAGAAGAAGATAACCTTATTAATCAGATGCCTCAACTTTTCCAGTTCTTCTTTCCTTCTGCACAAAACCTACGATTTGATTCTTCGCTCTCTCTCTCGCTCTCTCTCTCTCTCTCTCTCTCTCTCTCTCTCTGTCGAACATGGCATTCTTAATCATATTCACCGTCAAATAAATTGATTGTTTTGTGAAGTTGAGAGCGAAAGGCAGCTGCTGCTGTTTGGTTTAGGAGGCAGGAGGAGGAGCAGAGAGAGGAAAAAATTCGGTCTGGGAGACAGGCAGAATGGAGGAAGAGAGAGTAAAAAATAGGTCAGTGGCAGAGCCGTAAAAAAATTTCAAATGAGGGCAAAGTCGCCTTTTCGCCTATGAATGAACAGTAACGCGGAATGAACAATTAACTCATCTTTTATATATGTATAATATGTGTGTGTGTGTGTTTTTCACTTTTCACATTATATTTTCATAATTTGCAGGAACCCAACAAATGAGGACTAGTTGAGAACTTTTCGATTAATGGTTGTGAACCCATTTTTCAATTAAATTTTGGCAAATCAACCGTCAGATGTTTAGCCATTCATGAGCAGATCACTTCTATAAATTTTCAACCAAATTGTAGATCGTTAAGGTATCGACCTATATCAAATAAATTGACGAATCAAATCTGTCAATTTGAACTGTTCATGTTCATAAATAATACATCACTATTATAAATGCCCTACTGTAGGCCTCATCAAAAAGCTCGCGGATCAAGTGGGCCGATGGAGGCCCGCCAGCCCGGAGGGCCAAAAGCCCGGCCCGTCAAAAAGCCCGCCATAAGCCCAGCCCGGTGCGTAGAGGGCCGAGCTTGGTTTAGGGGCTTGAAACCCCGCCCGGCCCGCCAAAAGCCCGTTAGGCCGGGCCTGTAAAAGCCTGCAAACAAAAAATATTATATAAATAACACATAAACTCTTGTGCAGAACACCTAACTTCTCTGAATTACTGGGAACTTCTTGGATGGAATTAGGAGCTGTACCCTATATACACGGAAAGCCCCGTGTGTCTAGTTTCTGAGGAATTTTACGGTTTGTGATTTCGACTTTTCTAGAAGGAGTTATGGCAATTTAAGTGAAGGCAGTTCAACTTGAACAAGAATCTGCAACACAGAAACTGTTGTGCAGAACACCCAACTTCACTGAATTACTGGGAACTGTTCGGATAGAATTAAGAGCTGTACCCTATATGCACGGAAAGCCCCATGTGTCTAGTTTCTGAGGAATTTTACGGTTTATGATTCCGACTTTTCTAGAAGGAGTTATGGCAATTTAAGTGAAGGCAGTTCAGCTTAAAAGAGAATATGCAACACATAAACTTTAATATAGTCAAAAAGTAGGATATTTCATGATTTATGAGATTAAGGATATTTTAGGTACTTTGAGTTGTGTATTTAGTAAAATATTATAATGAGAAATTAAATGGGTAGTGTATTAAGTATAGAGTGTGTATTAAGTAATTAGGGGTGTGTATTTAAAACTTCTTAATATTTACAGACGTGATGTGAAAAAATAAGCACGTTTCGCGGTCGTTGTGTCATCGGTCAACTAAGAAAACATACAAGTGATGACGGTTGACCAATTCGATCGGATTCTAAAATATGGTGAAATTGGCTAATTTTTTTACCACACTCATAATTTATTGTAATGATTATATCCAACGGTTGGTTTTTTCATTTTCTTTGAATTGATAGAGGTTGCTATTTAGAGTGTATGATATATAAATATAAGTTTATAAGAGTAACTAAGTTTGACGTAGTTGATCGAATTCAAAACGAGAACCAAATTGGCTGAAATTTTTACAACCACCATAAAACATTACAATATCTCCATCGAGCGGTTGGTTTCTCCAAATTCATTTTCCACTTCATGTTTGCTTTAGAATGAACCTCAACAATTTAAATGCAATGTATAAGTTATACAACTTTAGAAGGCAAATTGGTCTAGACCAATGTATTTGTAATTAAAATTGAAATTTTTATCTTATGTCCACGCACATCCATCGATGAAATATTTACAAACGTGATGTAAAAAAATAAGCACGTTTCGCGGTCGTTATGTTATCGGTCAACCAAGAAAACATACAAATGACTACGGTTGACCAATCCAATCGGGTTCGAAACTATGGTGAAATTGACTAAATTTTTAACCACATGCATAATTTATTGTAATAATCACATCCAACGGTCGGTTTTCCCATTTTCTTTGAATTGATAGAGGTTGCTCTTTGGAATGTATGATATATAAATATAGATTTATAAAAAAATTAGTGTCTTTAAATATTTATTATAAATAAAGCCCACAAGGCCCTTCCCAAAAAAGCCTGCAAGGCCCGCTTTATATGGACGGGCTTGGATCATTCGATTTACAATAAAGCCCGGTCCGGCCCGGCCCGCCATTATTTAAAAATATAATAAGGCCTGGCCCGGCCCAAGCCTACCCTAGTGATTTCCAATTTGGTTGAAAATTTTCATAAATGATCCACTCATAAATATCTAAAGATATAGCGGTTGATTTGTTGAAATGTAATTGAAAAATGTGTCTCACAAAAAAGTCCTCAACTAGTCCTCATCAGAGCCTCTGAATCTCAACTGTTTAGTTTTTAGGTCCTAATGTATAGATCATTTCTGTAAATTTTCAGCCAAATTGATGATCGTTAAGGTATCAAACTAGATTAAATCAATGAACGAGCTGAATCTGTCCAACCTGAACCGTTCATGTTTATAATTGTAAATCGCAATTATGAATGGCTTAACACTACAAAAAATAATTGCAATGGCCACCGCAGTTAGCGTCGGCGCAAAAATGTTATCGCCATTGGTCATAGATTTGATACGGGAAACAAGGCGTCGAAAAAAAAAAAAGTTTGCAATGGCAAAGGAGAGCCGTAGCATAAAAATGCTTCAATTGCAACGGCATTAAAAATGCCGTAGCAAGATTTTTCCTAATTCTTGCTTCGCTACAATTGCCGTAGCCTTTATTTACTTTTCAACTTATTTTTCAGATATACTATTTGGGTGTTAAAATCAAAAGCAAACTTAACCTAGCTCTACAAGGTGCCAAGAGACAAAAATTAGGCACGTCTAGATTTTAGTTCCCGATGAGTGAAACCTTATACTCCATCTTCCCCTCTCCTCAACCCTAAAACTTTTCTGCATCTGAAGAAGGTCCTCATATGCCATAGTCAGTACTGACCTTCTCTTTCTATCTCTCAAGTTGAGTTCAATTCGCTCTCTCAGTATCTTCTCTCTTCCATCAGTGGTTCAATTCGGTGGGTTCAATTCACTCTCTCAACTATCTTCTCTCTTCCATCAGTGGGTTCAATTCAGTTAGTTCAAATTATGAAATGGAAGAGTATGATTTCTGTAGTCTGAGAGGAATTAAGTATAGAAAATTTGTTTGTGTATCTGAAATTACTTTTGATTTTGCTTTTTTATGGAAGAATAGTTATGTTTTTTTTGTTTTGGTTATGTCAAATTGGGAGTTTCGTTGGTTTCCCTTTCACTTTCTCCTGCAATCCCCGATTAAGTGACATGTTATGGTCTTTCTGAACTAACCAGGTCCTCACGAAGGGAACGGAAAAGAGAGAATTTTGGATTTCTCAATTTTCCGTTTGCGTTTTCAGCTTCATCTGCACAATGAACGACCCCCTCAAGGTAATTAATTCTCTATTCCTTGTTTGGTTTGATTTCTTCTGTTTTGGATCTACGTTTTTATTTATTAAATCAGAATTTTGGATTTTTTGTTTCTTTGTATTTTGGCTTGTGAGTTAGGGATCCTGGGATTTGTTTGTTTAGTTCATTGGAGCTGGAACACGATCAAAGTATTGTTTGTAGGTTAGCAAGAAAACCAAACAGAGTACATTGTTGTTTCAATAGCTTTAGCTTAACATGTTTCTCAATCAGTGGATAATTTTGCTATCCATAGCAGGTTGCATATAATTTCATTGCCATGACTAATCACTACATAACCATGTCATCCTGTCATTTGTCTGCGAGGTACTCTGAGGGCCGTTAAAGGTTATTGTAAATGCTAGTCTAGTAGAAGGTACTTGTTCTTTCATATGCTTGTTAGATGTATATTGTCTAGTTATTATATATAAAAGACGGCCCAGTACTTGAGGCTCTTGTGAATGCGAGCTGAATCCACTACTCAAAATTGCAACTGGATGGTTGATTGGGGCAAGCAAAACATGGAACTAAAACTATTTTATGCTTAAGATGTTTATTAATGCTTGCACATGCCATATCAGAACCTACATGAATTGACTGAATCATAGAATTCATACTTGGAACAAACACAGTTCCATTCTTTTTATATTGTCAAGTAAACTATAGCAGTATATGATAAGTAATATAGTCCTTCCAGCCTTAGCACTCTCCCTTTGGATCATTTTGGAAGGGAAAAAAAAAAAATGATGCTTATGCCTTTGGGGTTTAGGAATATATCAAATGAAGGGTTTTTTTTTTTGCTTTTCCCCTAGCCCATTATATGAGAGAGATCCAGATTCAGATTCAAGATGCTGACTTTGATATAAATGCTGATTTAGCCTCTCTGCATATTGGAAATGATGTTTGCAGACTTCTAGTAATTTACTTATTAGATGATTTAGGCATTTAGCTATTGGGTTGGCCACTAGAACTTTAATTTGTGCATGTAAGCTGCTATGGTGTATAAGTCAATATTTGCCTGGTGAGCGTCCAAACAAATTTTTGGTCTAGTGTTTCACGAGTTTCTGGGTAATGGGATCAGATTTCCTTGATTATCCTACAAAAGAACCTGAAGTTGACTGTAGCCTGTAACAAGTCTTAAGTTTTTTTTCCCTCAAGTGTATGTGACCTGTGTATAGTTTGCTTATATGGTGAGTAAGGTTAATTCTAAACAGTAGGGAAAGTTAACTGAAATCTACTAGCTTTGGATAAGTTTAACCTTAAAAACATGAAGTGACTCACATTCAGCGGACAACCTTAGGTTTCAAAGATAGAAACTTTACTACGGGTTTAAAGGTGAAATGGAGGCTACAGGTTTGGAAGTGTGCATGGTTTTTGAAATTCTTTGGGAATAACTGTACAGGAAAATAAAAATTTAGGTAAGTGCTATTAAAGTTTGGAACTTGGTGCTATCCTAGGATTTTGATGACCCGATAGCAGTGGAACTTGGTGTCATGTCCAATTAGGTTCTTGAGATTTATTTCATAGATTCTTTTAATTGGCTGATTACTTTTTAAAAGACGATATGAAATATGCTCTGTTCTAATCTTGCTTTTTTAGAACTCACAAGGGTTCAACAGTGGAGACCCACAGATATAAGATTCATTTCAAACATTGTTTCTTTTGTTTATTTTTCTTTCAATGACAAATGCAAGTTATCTTCTTACATTTACTGAACACATACCTTTCTTTCTCTCTCTCTCTCCATGATTGCATGCGAAACTTGTTTATTTTCACCTTTTAATATTCTGTTGTCTATGCATTTTCTTTTGCTTTTGGGAAAATAAGAGCTCATTGATTTCTATACACAAACTTTCCGAATTTTGTTTTCTTTTTCAAAATTTGGCATGCATTCAATCAAGGATCAGCTAACATTTCCATAAAACCAGAATCAAGTATTGATTTTTGTTAAACAAATTTTGCATACGAACTTTTTTTTTTCTCTCGATGAAGGTGCATATCATCCCAAGATGACACTACCTTCCCCTGACATATTGATCAAGAATCCAACATCTGTTATCCTTTGACCACCACTTCCTGTTTGGAATTATGATGTGGGTTTCCTGATGTAGGACGAGAATGTGCCCAGTTTAGCCAGAAAACCATAAAAGCAAAGAAGCGGCGTAGAATCAAGAAGAGTGATTGGAAAATAGGTAACTCACACGTAATGAGATTATTAGCCGCTGGAATATTCAAGAAGATTTGGTTTTGGACCTTTCGAGTTACTCGTGTGAAAAGTCAGGTTTTGATTTTGAATCAGATTTGACTAACTTTTGGCCAAAATGTCCGTTTGAGACGCATAATACCTTTCTAGAATGGGAACGACGAGATCTTCAAGACTCAGTTTAGTGAGCCCTATCAGATTTAGGCCAAAATGTATCATCTTAATAATCCGATTCGTGATTTAATATTTTTAGGCTAGTTAAACTAGAAAACCTAAAATAAAAAGAATGTAAAACTAGTCTAAAAATATTAAATCACGAATCGGATTATTAAGATGATACATTTTGGCCTAAATCTGATAGGGCTCAATAAAGTGAGTCTTGAAGATCTCGTCGTTCCCATTCTGGAAAGGTATCATGCGTCTCAAACGGACATTTTGGCCAAAAGTTAGTCAAATCTGATTCAAAATCAAAACCTGACTTTTCACACGAGTAACTCGAAAGGTCCAAAACCAAATCTTCTTGAATATTCCAGCGGCTAATAATCTCATTACGCATGAGTTACCTATTTTCCAATCACTCTTCTTGATTCTACGCCGCTTCTTTGCTTTTATGGTTTTCTGGCTAAACTGGGCACATTCTCGTCCTACATCATTTCCTTTCAATGCTGTTATAAATATGTACCCAATGAAGTTGACAGTGTTAAAAAAAAAAATAATGTGTTTAAAGGGGGACCTGACCATTTTGAACATGAACAATAGGACTGAAGTTTATGACAGTATGAAATACCAAGTTCAAGGCTTTAAGCTCCGGCTCTTGCTTGAAAAATTAGTCATCTGGAAGCTTGTGACATTGTTATGTATTTGGTCTGCCCGGTTTTTTTAAGTAGTTTCTTCTAGATTGATCTTCTTTTTGTTTTTAATTTCAAGTGGCCTGTTTGCTATATTAAAGTTGGTCTGCTTTACCCTAGTGTTGTTAATTTCCCCCAACTTAGCAGCAGATTATGTTTTAACTTAATTACTTATCATTTATACATTCTCTATTTCAGTTTAATTTGTCCAATTTTTTTAGTGTAGTTAGAAAACTTAGAAGCTTCCACAAATGTGGAAATCTTCAGCAAAGCACCAAAGAGTTTTGTATTGTGTTTGGTTCATGCATGTCTACTGATTTTGCTGAATTTCATTCCCTTTCATTTAATTCATTTTGTTTGCCTGAAGCACTAAATTTTGAACCTGTTTGCATATTATTGTTTGGCTTTGCAGGTTACTTGCATATCACTTGGAGGCAAATATGCTCTGTCCTCTATTCTCTATCATCTATCTTCCATTCATCATAGAAAATTCAAGGTAAGTCTCAACTTTTGTGTCTTGGATGAGATTGTTGGGTATAAATGCAGAAGCTATATGCCCTATCTTTTTTGTTTGCCGCTTTAGGGTTTAGGGTTTAGGGTATCTTTTTTGTTGGGTATATATTTAATGTATTTTTGAACAAAGCTTATCTATTTATTGCAGTTGGAGTATATGTTCTTTGCTTAATTAATTACCTTCTTTTAGGGACTGAACTAGCTGATAGTTATTTTATACTTTTGATGTTGGGAATTTATAGTTGTTGTGTTGTATTTTGATGGCAGCTCAGTTGTAGGCAATGTTTGTTCACTTTGGTTAATTGTTTGAAGTCCTTTGTTTGGTTAGTAGTTATATGGTTATAATTTAATAAACTGTATTTTTCTTGGCTATTTGACGTAAATGTTCAATCTGATTGCTTAAGGAGAAATATGGACAAATCATGGATAGATTTAGTAGATAGGCATTCTCCAGCATATTATGATGCAATAGATCAATTTTTGACTTTTGCATACATCAATGGGATCTTGGTTCAAGGATTTATTGTCCTTGTAGAAAGTGCGAAAATCGTTATCTCTATGTAAGATTAGTTGTGCGGCAGCATCTTCGTGATTATGGTTTCTTTAAGAAGTATAGGAAATGGGATAAACATGGTGAGCCTAATCATTATGTTCATCCGGTGGATGGAAATCAAAATGGTATTGGGTTAGATTCTTATATGGAGGATGATATGGTCAGACTTGTCCAAGAAGCTTTAGGAGCTCCTAATGTAGGAACACATGATCGGACTAGTGAAGAAAACTCAACTAATCCTAATGTAGGGGCAAACGAACCTATCAAGAAGTTCTTGAAGCTTCTTGAGGATGCAAACTTTCCATTGTATCCAGGTTCTAAGAGACACACAGCTTTGTCATATACAGTTCGTCTTTTGCAAGCGAAGGTGCTCCATGGATGGACAGATAAATCCTTCAAAACTTTACTTGAGATAGCAAAAGAATCTATGCCTGACGGTGTGCAACTTCCTAAGTCATATTATGAAGCCCAGAAGTTAACAGAAGATCTCGGATTCACTTATGAAACAGTAGATGCATGTCCTAACAATTGTATGTTGTTTAGAAATGAAGACATAAATTTGGATGAATGCAGAATATGCAAGACATCTAGATGGAAAGATAATGATGGTAGTTCAAATGATGTTGTAGCACTTGGGAAACGAAAAGCAGCAAAACAAGCAAGATATTTTCCTTTAAAACCAAGGTTACAAAGGTTGTTTATGTCTTCAAAAACGGCAAAGCTTATGAGATGGCATGGAGAGGAAAGAACCGATGATGGTGTGTTTAGGCATCCTGCAGACTCTTTTGCATGGAAAGATTTTGACCAAAAACACTTAAATTTTTTGGGAGATATTCGCAATGTAAGGCTTGGGTTAGCATCTGATGGATTCAACCCATTCAGGTCTATGAATATAGTTCATAGTACCTGGCCTATCATATTGGTTCCCTACAATTTACCACCTATGATGTGCATGAAGCAGCCCTTTATATATCTATCTATTCTTATTGATGGTCCTAAGGCACCAGGTGATAAAATTGATGTCTACATGCAGCCATTCATTGAAGAATTGAAGGAATTGTATGAAGATGGTGTAGAAACATTTGACGCATTCAGCAATGAAATGTTTAAAATGCATGCTGCATTGTTGTGGACGATTAATGACTTTCCTGCCTATGCCAACTTGTCGGGGTGGAGTACAAAAGGTGAATTTGCTTGCCCATCATGCAACTCTGAAAGTGGTTACCAGCAGTTGAAATTTGGTCAAAAAGCTTCATACATGACTCATCGGCGGTGGTTACCCTATGATCACAAGTATCGAGCAGATTCAAGGTCATTTAATGGCAATACAAAATATAGAAGGAAGCTTAAAACTTTATCTGTTGCTGATCTTCTTGCACAATTGGAGTCAAATGGTGTTCTTACAGAGTACAAGCGGGAAGATCTAGAGCGAAGGAAGGTGTTTGGGGTGCAAAAACTTGATAATGATCCTTTGAAGAAAAATAAGCATAATTGGAAGAAGAAAAGTATATTTTATGAGCTTCCATATTGGGAAGACAACCTGATACGTCACAACGTACCTTGACATGATGCATACAGAAAAGAACATTTGTGATAATGTTCTTTTCTCAATATTAGGAGTTGCTGGAAAGTCTAAGGACAACTTGAATTCTCGTCATGATCTGGAACTTATGGGAATTAAGGAGCAGTATCATCTAAAGAGGAAAGATTCAGGTACAGAGTATGCTGATCCAGCTGAGTTTGAGATGAACAATAAGGGGAAAGATATGTTCTTCTCAGCCTTATCAGGATCACAAATGCCAGATGGAGTTGCTTCAAATATTGCACGTCGAGTACGTTTACATGATCATAGTATTGGAGGTCTTAAGAGCCACGATAACCATATTCTATTGCAGCAACTTATTCCTTTATTTATACGAAGTTCTTTACCAGAGAATGTGGTTCAGGCATTGATTGATCTGGGTAGTTTTTTTAAACAGTTATGCTCAATCGATAATTGTGTAGCAGATCTAGAAAAGGCTCGTGCTCGTATAGTGCTTACACTTTGTGAACTTGAGAAGATATTTCCGCCATCATTCTTTGATATAATGGAGCATTTACCAATTCATTTAGCTGATGAAGCATTAATTGCTGGTGCTGTAATTTTTCGATGGATGTATCCTATTGAGAGGTACCTACTGACCTTGAAGGAATATGTGCGGAATCGGGCTTGTCCTGAAGCATCAATGGCTAAAGGTTATTTGATGGAAGAGTGCATGAACTTCTATACTCAGTATCTCAATGATGTGGAAAGCAAGTTTAATAGACCGGCAAGGAAAAAAAATAATGACGAAATAAACAAGGGAAAAGACTTTGTACTTGTGGAAATTACTCGGACACAAGCTCATCGATGGATCTTATTCCATACAAAGGCAATCACACCATTTCTCAAGTATGTCATGTTGCTTATTGGTTTTGTTTTTTTATAATCTGCATATAATCAACAATATATATGACAAGTAAACCATTTCTTAGAAACTAAGAAACTTAGTGGATAGTTTCTGAGTTTCTAGGCAGAAAAGTAATGATGTTCTTGTTACTTTGCAGTGAACATCTTATTACTATTCGACGACAATTTCCTGCTGCAAATGAACCCTATGTTCAGAGAGTTCATTTTCGGGAATTTGCAAACTAGTTTAAGGAGCATGTATGTTGCTAGCTGTAATTAGATATATTTAGTTCATTTTTCAGTGTCTTATAGTGTGCAGTTTTTAACTATTGTTTACCTAAATCAAGTTATCAATTTGCAAAGAACAAGTGATGTATTGTTATCAGAAGAAGTTATTGCTTTGTCTAATTCTCCTAGTCTATCAGCAAAGAGATTGATTTCTTACAATGCGAATGGGTTTTTCTTTCGAGTGAAAAGTCTTGATAATCATCGCTCAACACAGAATAGTGGTGTAACTTTACAAGCAGACAAGAATCTTTCTATTGACTCTTCACCATATTATCGGAGATGGGATTTTCAATGGAATTATAGTTATCGATTATTTCTGCCTATTTGTTATGAATTTGATAATATTTTGGCGTGCGGGGCCACGTCATTGGAAAATACTTATTTTTCTCGTGAGATATTGGGGAAGCTTTATGGATTTATGGATTTGTGAATTGGAAGATGTTGTGATTTGGGGAGCAGGGTGGCTCCAGGAGAAAAGGATGGATTGCTTAGAAGTGTGAATGTCTTTCTACATGTTTTGGGTAGTCCATTTTTAAGGGATATTCCGCCAAATTTTTGGTAGAATTTCTTCTAAGGTGGGCCCCGCAGGGCCACTTCAGATTTGAGGGTGAAATCCGGGGAGGGTCCTGTCATTCTATGGGTGGAGGATTAAACCAATTTACCTATGAAGGTAATTTTAATCATGCCACCCAAGATGAAGACCATGGAGCTAGAATAGCTGGCTATAAGGCTTATAGATATAATCAATATGGAGAAATACATGATCAATCATCTAGTTGGATTCATCTTGATTATCCCCTTATAGGGGAAATAGCTGGTAGTTCTAAAGGGAAAATGATTGTTGGTGACAGGACTCACCCTAAATTCACCTTGAAATCCGAGATGACCTTGCGGGGCTCACTTTTTGAGAAAATTCAGCAGAACTTTCCTTAAAAGTGGACAACCCAAACCTGTAAAAGAAATAAAATCTACACTTCTAAACATGTCCACCCTCATCTTCTAAAACCAACCTGCTTCCAATAATAGCCAAATCCACCTCAAAAACAACATACATCAATACAAATCCAAACCGACAATTAGTACTAATATATCCAACATTTTAAGTCTATAATAACAATTATAATCTGCATGAAATTCTAAAGTCAGTTCAAGCCCATGATTTACAAACATCTAATAATTAACATCCATTGGTTATCAAAGCATTCTAATGAAATAAAAAAAAAATTACACCAAGTAGGTTAACAGGTAACCTACAAATGAAAGATGGTGGCCATGGTGCTAATTAAGCCTCAAAATAGGAAAATAAATAAAAAAAAATCTAATTAGAAAAACCTAGCCAAGAGACCAGCCACAACTAAAGGCCCAGCAAGCATGTTCTGACCCACCCAGACTATAACCTTGCACACAACAGCTGCATGTACAACCAGCATCCTCGCCGTCCGATCTAGGCCACCAGTACTACCATGTCGCACACGACCCGTCGCCACGACAGTCGTTGACAAGCCATCGCCGCATGATCCACTCAGCCTCGACCCCGCGCTTCCTAAACCACACCCTCATTGGAGCCACGAGGCCAACGAGTCCAAAGAACTCTCGACGAAGCTCCACTGATGTACATCACCACCACCATGCAACAAGGATCGGTGCCATAAACATCTTGCCAAAGCCTCAAGCAGCAATAACTCTCCAGAAGCACCACTCGAGCATAGGCCAATAACCTCAAAAACTCATGTTCGCGCGCACTCTCCACATTGCATCAAGGCCGAAGGCCTGCTACGAGTAGGAGTTTCAGGACACGAAACAAAGATGGAACCGAGGAACAAGGCCTGGTTGTCACTTGACATAGGGTTTCTCGATAGAGAAGAAGACTAAGTAGGTTTATTATACGTTAGATTATCTATGTAAAAGTTTCATTCAAAAATATAACTTTATAAATGTAATTAATGTGATTTCTTTAACAGAAACTTCTACCAAAATAGGAAACTTTTCTGAAATTTTCTTTAATTTGAAGTACTGAAATCGAAATTTGAATCCTTGGTTCCCATAGGGGTAGGTAGAACTGGAACTCCATCTAGAAAATTTTATAGGTTGTTAGGCAATAGTATCATGATGTGGGTATAAATCTAAACAGAGTTGTAAAAGCCAACTCTGTAAATTGATATTTGTGTGTGTGCGCGCTCGCGCGGACGACACATAGAAAGGGATTCCTTTTTTTGGCCAATTTTGAAGGATAACATGCACAGCCGTTGCTATTTTAATGAACTGGGACGGTTGAGATTAAGCCAAGGGTTTTGACCCCTTCTAACACCGATAACTTGGAATTCCCAATCTCCCAATTCTTTCTGGTGCGCAAGTAGTAACAAAACTCAGAGAATTCTCCCAATTTGAATGTCAAGCACCATCTAGTTCTTTAAATTCTTTAGAAATTGGGTGGATTTCCTCTTTGTGGCGAGTATTTCATGAGGGATTCGACTTTCCAAGTACAAAACAGAAAGCAAGGACCCTAAACCCATCCTCATCCATATAGCTCCTTGGGACCCATTGAGGTTTGTGCCCTTGAATTTTTTCTTCTTCCATATAAATTTCGTAGATCGATGGATATGTGATTGGATTTCTATATAATCAATATATCGGGATTGGATTATTAGAATCTGAATTGGTGATTTTGTTTTGTATACTCGGGGTCCTCGTACTATGTTTGTCTTAATTATCGACTTAATTATCTAAGTTTATTAATTTAATAATAATAAAAAGAGAATATTCATATATATCATATCAAATCAAATCAGATTTAGTAATTGACTAATTGTACCAAAAACTTGTACGTTAGGTTCAAACCATTGAGGAAAGGTCAGACTTCAGATTTAAAGCTGAGAAAGAGCTATCAGTTTCAAATTTAGCCTTGACTTCCTCCCCCAAACCAATGTGTGTGTATATATATATATATATATATATATATATAGGGTGAGGTTATTGCCACCCTATAATTTTCTTTGTTCACCCTACTTGCTCATTACACCCTACATTTTAATTTCAATTATTAGATTTACTTATCCAACCCATTTCTCTTTCCAGGAATATCCTCCATCATATGACATATCAAATTAAAAAAGAATTTTTTTTTAACGAAAATTTCTCATTTAATTTATATCAATTAAAAAGACGTCCTAAAATATATTAAAGTTTCCTAATAAAATCATAATTTGATTTACTTCCATTTTTTTTATTTTTTCCATTCAGTTTCAATGTTCGTTTATTTCAATCCATATTAAAAAAATTAGTAAGTGCTACTATGAGCAATGAAAAAAAGACTGATTTTTTTTTCGTGTTTTAAATTTTTTACTTTCAGTGTTTATAAAAGTATTATAAAGATTTTGATGAAGTTAACACTAATGGTTTTGTGAATTGAATAATGAATTAACGATGAGGACGCAACAAAAAGATAAAAAAGAAAATTGTAATAAATTGAAATTTGGATGGAGAAGATGAAGATTAATGTTATCAGAAGAGAAATTAAGTAATTTTGTATTTAATTAGTTATGTATTTAGTTTTCTTTAAAGATTTAAATTTTAGAAAATTAGTGTACTTATTAGTCATTTTGTATTTGGGTAATATAGTCTTTCAATAATTCAAATATTTATAGGATGAACAAAGAAAATGGTAGGGTGGCAATAGCCGCACCCATATATATATTATTAAGAGAAGAGAGCTTGCTCTTTATAACTGAATTTTTTTACCAATTTACCTTTGATATATTAAAAAACTTTGAATCAGAATAATTACCAGGGATAATAAAGTAAATTTACAAAATAAAAATAAAAGTAGTGTAAACATGGTGGGTTTCTATGAGGAAACTCCCCACTACTTTTAACTACCTCCCCACGCACTCTTGAAAGGTAAAAAAAAAAAAAATCCCTGTGTGTAGGCTCATGCTAGTATATATATAGGGTGGTTCTATTCAGACCTCCTAATTTGCTCTTTGGACCTATCTAAATTTTTGTCAAAATTTAATTCCTATTTTAACCCTCTTTTATAATTAAAAAAAATGAATATATAAAATGAATACCAATGATACGCAAGAGTCATTATTCTAAAAACACACTTTTCCTTCGTAATTGTTCTTAGCCAATTGACAAAAATGAATCATAAATTTTTTATTTTTTTATTTTTTTATTTTTTTATTTTTTTATTTTTTTATTTTTTTATTTTTTTATTTTTTTATTTTTTTATTTTTTTTATTTTTTTATTTTTTTATTCAAAATTTATGATGCACTTCATAACTCCGTAGCCATGAGAAATTAAAGAGGAAAAGAAGAATACGTAAAGAGCAGATTACATCACTTGAGATGTGCAGGTGATTTTAAATTATGCAAGAACCCAGAAATTTTTGTGGATTTTTGGGTTGAGAACGTAGTCTCCAGCTTGGCCCTTCTTCTGTACTCCAACATAATTACACTTGTAGTTCTCACTTAA
This sequence comes from Rosa x damascena, assembly GCA_001662545.1. Classification (NCBI taxonomy): domain Eukaryota; kingdom Viridiplantae; phylum Streptophyta; class Magnoliopsida; order Rosales; family Rosaceae; genus Rosa; species Rosa x damascena. The sequence goes on along the minus strand of LYNE01001085.1, from coordinate 55,892 downwards.
ATATTTTGCTGTATGCCAGTATTTATCCCTTTTTGACGAACCTGTCGATGGCCCTCCACACCATGTATAGAGTTTAGACTTTAAAGTTGGTAGTGTGGTCATATATTAATCCTTCCTCTCCTCTCTATGTATATAGTTCCTTACCGGACAAAGATAAAAAAAAATTGATGTTCAAAGCAACTGGATGTATCATTATAGGAGGTATAAAAAAAATAAAAAATAAAAAAGTAAAATACAAACAAGGACAAAATAGGAAGTTTGTTGAAAAAAATTGGGATGGGAGGTTCAAAGAGCAAATTAGGAGGTCCAACTAGAACCACCCATATATATATTGTGGCAAAAGCTTGTATGTTAGGTTCAAATTATTGAGGAAAGGTCAAACTTCATACTTAAAGCAAAGAAAGAGCTATCAGTTGCAAATTTAGCCATGACTTCCTCCCCCAAATATATATATATATATATAGGAT
>LYNE01001085.1:42542-52587 GCA_001662545.1 Rosa x damascena | reverse complement strand
TACAAACAATATATCGAAATGCTCGTATCGATGAGTAGATCGAAATCAGGAATAGAAACTATCCCTGAGGTGGCCGAAAACTGCCGGAAAACACCAACACAGTGGCTGCGCCGCCGCCGGCCCAAAGTCAGAATTTGACAAAACTCCCAACACTAAAGTTCTTCATCCCAACTCCAATTACAACTTTCATAACTACACCGAAGTCCAGTTATAAACCAATTGATCGAATTTTACCTTAGAACAAATCATCCTGATTGAAACCCTATAATTTCAAAGCTTCAATTCGTCCTCCACAAGTGAAATCGCTCCAAGCAACTTTAGGAGAAGCATCCAAGTCCTCAGGGCTCCAAAAGCCCTCAAGAATCACCTGGAAAAGGTGGCTGGAATCTCCAGTTTTGACGAAGGCGATTTCGTCCTCTTCGCGGCTCCTTCTCGGCCTTGCAGCGTCCACCACAGCTCGAATCGTTAAGAATCACTTCCACAGACGTATAGAGGAGGCTGAGGCGAAGAAAGCCCACTTGGAATCGCGTCCGATGGTGGCCGGAGGAGGAAGAACGAAGCCGGCTAAGTGGAGAGGTAGACGCGGGCTCATGGAGAGAGAAACAGAGCTGGGTTTTCGTTTTTGGAAATCTGGCCTTTTTTTCAAATTCCGGAAATTTTTGTCGTTTTATACCAAAATGGAAAGTTTTTCCGAAGCCCATAACTTCTTCATACGAACTTCGATTCTCGCGTTCCCCATGTCCACGAACTCATATCGACGCGCTCTACGACTTTCGTGAAGGAAGTTTTTGGAGAATCCCATCATATAAAAAGTCAACCTTTGCACTCCCCTAAAACCATACTTTTCAAATAATTAATTCGTCCGAAACACTTCCGCTCGTCCACGAGGCACGAAACCGTCCTATAACCACAATTTAGATTCCGGAAAATCCTCGGAAAATAATAACAAATTTCCAGGGTATTACAAAGGAAGTTTTCTCAGAAAAATTATCTCTTTGTAGGGTAATGTTACAGTTTGCTAGGCTCTTTGTTTTAAGTGAGCTTCAATGTCTTAAGCGAATGGTGCATGATTCTTGTTTTCTGAGAATGTTGTAAGTGCCGTTCTAGCCTGCGATTATTAATGAAATCTTCATTTTACTAAAAAAAAAAAATGGTTAAACATTTTCCGATTTTATTTATTTTTTGTATGATTCATATCTGCGTAGGTAACTAGAGAATGAAAGGTTTTTATTATTAAAATACATGCTAAAAATAAAAATATATTTTTAAATCTACGATGGTCTCTCTTGATCCTCCCTAAACCCTATCTATCTATGTATATATATGCCCTTTCTAGACAAGACCTCCTTACTTTTTTTTAAATTTTCTTATTTTATTAATAAAGAGCTAGTGCGACTGCCCTCAAGTCTTGATTAACGAAACTGTCGAATATAAAAGAGGGACATAGAGCTCAAACCCCTGATTACAATAAGCATCTAGAAAACATCCTGAAATGATATCGGAAGTCTCTACAAAATAACTTTATTCTAACAGGCACCAACTAACAAAGAGTGCTCTACTGGCTATTCTATTTGCTTTAACATAGCACTAACATAACGGAAAGATAACTCGACTACAGCGAAGCATAATTACCAACATCACAGCTTTCCTACTATGTTGCCGCCGGAGAATAAATCTGATGACACTTAGTTTCATCTTGCCACTAGGAGGTTGCGACCATTTAACCAGAATGGATAGTCACCTATCCAAACCAGACGAGGCACTGAGAGTGAATGCACAGGCATTTAGCTCAATTAGCCCTACACAACACATGCAGGGACCTATTACAAGCCAAAAGCGTGACAAAACTAAATAACTAAAGTAATTAAAGAAAACTAAAAATAAAAATATCATAAATAGGCCAGGCAGGGCCCAAAAAAAAAGCCGAAGCCCAACCATGAACCCAGGAAACAGAAAGACCAAAAGTTGTCGGCCAAGCCTTACCTAGACTCCCGACGGTCACCGCCGACAGACCGCCAATTGAGCCGCCCCTCCACTTTCACCGTACAGCCGCAAGGATAACCCCCTCCTCTACCAATCACATAGATCCCTAGATCGGATCCCTACATATAGGAATCATGAAGTGCAATTTAGCCCCACAACCTCCAGTCATGCCGCATCGATCCAACCAGCCTTCGATCACGCAACGTCATCCAACCAACCTTCGATCACGCAACTTCGATCCAACCGGGGTCCAATCACGCGATGCTAATCCAATCTGCTGACAAGTCCCATGAGGCTACAGCCAAAATCCGACTCCTGACTCGATCTTCCCCTTCCAGACAGCCACCGCAATCACACCAAACTCACTAAGAGTCGACAAGGCCAGTCCAATGACGACGAAAAGGCTCACCACCGGACAGGGAGGAGAACTCTTACTTTTTCACAGGCGCGTGCAAGTGAGTTGTTTTTTGACTTAAACTTTTACTTTTATTGATGAGTTATGTTGATAGCTGAAATGTTTCAATTAATAATAAGGACTTCCTTACTTTAAGAATTTGAGAATTTTTACTATTTTATACTAATATGACCTAATGTAATGACTTTAACAGTTAATCCTTTAGATTCCTATGCAAAAATTTTGTATACAAAAAATCAACGAAATCCATAATCATTGGTCATTCAAAATTGTGTAAATAAATGTAGTCTGTTAGATAAAATTAAAATAAACATTGTGCTAATCAAATGGTTAAATGTTTTCCGTTTTGGCTAGTTTTTTGTAGAATTCATATGTGTGAATAACTAGAGAATGAATGGTTTAGATTATTAAACTATCACACCTTTCTAGTGAGAGATCCATTTTTTTGCCATTTTAAGGGATCACTTATTAGACCCAATTTTCGATTACATATTCACATCTTAACCGTTCAATTTTTAAGTATATATGAGTAGATCATCTCTGTAAATTTTCAGCCAAATTGATAATCATTACAGCATTCATAACTGCGATTTACAATTATAAACACGAACGGTTTAGGTGGACATATTCTGTTGATTTAATCTAGTTTGATACATTAAGGATAATCAATTTGGCTGAAAATTTGCAGAAATGATCTATACATTAGGACCTAAAAAATAAACTGTTGAGATGCCGAAATACGATCAAAAACTGGGTCCCACAAGTAGTGGAGCAGCCCAAATTTCATATTAAATGAGGCACTCAGAAGTTTTAAAAATAAAAAATAAAAAAAATGGTATTTGAACTATACACCCAAACTTTAATAAAAGATTATAAATTAGAATAAAATTATGGCAAGATTAATATTTTTTCTTGAAATTACATATTTTATTAATAAAATTTATACATCTAGTATTAGACAATTTTTCATTATGAAGATTAAAACTATAAGGACATATTGTGTTAATGTTCTCAAAAAGAAAAAGAAAAAATGTGAAAAGCTAATCTTCCCAACATGCATGATTCGAACATAGGACCAGTTGCAAAATCCATGCATGCCTCCAAGTTGACTGGTAGTAATGTTAAAAAAACTCTAAGTTACTTATAGATGTTTTTATATACATCATGGTTCGAACATAGGACCGGTTGCAAAATCCATGCATGCCTCCAAGTTGACTGGTAGTAATGTTAAAAAAACTCTAAGTTACTTATAGATGTTTTTATATACAGAAATTTTAAAAAAATATAAAAGTTAGTGGGGCACGAGACCCACTGGGTCTCCACATGGCTCTGCCCCTCCCCATAAAGGATACCTTAAAAGTTAAAATGGCAAAAAAAAATAAAAATTGATCTCTTAGTGAAAGGGTCCTTACTAAAATACATGCTAAAAATAAAAACATCTTCACATTTCAAGTTTAAGGAGATTCTCTCTAAATCCTCTCTACACGGGCGCGCGCGCGCACTTTTAGTTAGAGATCCCTTTTTTTTTTGCCATTTTATGGAATTGATTGTGGGACTCAATTTTCGATCGCATATTACCATCTAACCGTTCAATTTTTAGGTCTCTATGAGTAGATCACTTCTACAAATTTTAAGCCAAATTGATGATCGTTAAAATATCGAACTGGAACAAATTAATGGAAAGAGCTGAATTTGTCCGACCTGAATGATTCATGTTTAGAAAAGTAAATCGCGAGTATGAATGTTTTAATGATCATTAATTTGGCTGAAAATTTGCATAAGTGATCTACACATAGGGACCTAAAAATATAACGGTTAAAATGCTGAAATATAATCGAAAGTGGGTCTCAACAGAGATCCCTTAAAATGACTAAAAAAATGGATCTCTTAGTGTGTGTGCGCGCGCGCAGATTATGTGCGTTTAACTACGCTTAAAATCAGAGTTCTTTGATTTTGGACTGTCGGCAGCCACAGGAGAAATTTTTTTATGCTCCCGTCATTCCACCTGGCATATGTGACGGCAATCCTTATTGGTCCACGTCATTACTGCTTTTTCTCTGTTAAACCACCCCTCACCTCTGTTATCTCTTCTATGAGGAATATAAAAAAATATGAACACAACAGTAAACGTGGATCTAGATCTGGAAGTTCATCCCTCCCTAACCATTTGTAATTATGCAAAGCACTTTGCAACCAAATTGCCAGTAATACTTGAACAACAAAGTGAAGACGACTTGGCAAATTGAAAGATTTAAACATCAAAGTAATGATTTGACCAGTGAGGACGTTCCTGGTTTTCTCCTTTCCATAGTCAACTTGATTTGGGTGCTTGGTTGTTGTTCTCTTAGATTTGGGGTTTGATTATTCCACTGGAAGTCTAAATGATCAAAACCCAATCTTCCAGCTGGAAGACTTCTCCCTCCTTCTTTTGGATGTTCATATCAATTGTATTCCTTCTTGTTTGAATATCAGTTCTTCTCGACATAACAGTAGACATGTAGGAATACCATTTTCTTCTATCACTCGATCTAAAATGATGAAATTCTTGTATTAATTGATTCATTTAGATATCATATATTTGTGGATAGTGCCTTGGATTTAAGGTTTAGACTTTCTGGTGTTCATCGTTTTTTTTTTTTTGTTCTTCATGAAAGAGATCTCAGAGTTGAAGAGGTAACAGAGGAGACGGGTGGTTTAACAGCGGGGAAGGAGAGATGACGTGGACCAATTAGGATTGCCCGTCACATATGCCAGGTGGTGTGACGGGAGCATAGAAAAATTTCTCTAGCCACAGACCCCAGGCCCTGCATGAATGGATCTGTATATTCATGGTCCTGGATATTTAAAGTTATAATAAACTTGTAATATCCAAGGTATTTAAAAATAGAATAATAACAATAATGCTAATGATAGGAGTAATCAGTATTAATTAATCAAACAATGCTTATGGTTAAATTTTCAAAATACCAAAAATTGCCCTCCTCTTTATATTAACCTACTGCCAGTGAATTTTAATACATAAAGGATTGAAAAGTAAAAACAAACACAAAAACAGAAAAAGAATTAGGACGCGACACGTATAATAGGGAGGGAGCGAAACTGCTGAGCAGTTATGCTTTCGCCCACTAAATCAATTCTTCACTTCTGCAAGTGCAATCAGAGAACCAAGAATGAGAGTGATTTCTGTAATTGTTACTCTACGATTCAATCCACATGAAGTCCTTACTTCAACCAATAAGGTATGCCTTTGCTTTATGTATCGAAAGGGTTGGCAATTAGCCTCTAGGTGCGTCAATCTTTGCCAACCGATTTTGGGGTTCTTTGTTTATTGAACAGAGAATGATTTTGTATTGCAAGAGAGGATCAATTGGAAGGCTATCGTGGATAAAGGAGGCTATGTCCACAAGAATGATCCACTAGGAAGAGGATCAAGGATGCTATGTGTATAAACAAAAGCCTGTGATTTTGGAGAAATTAGGGTGGATTGGTAGTATACTTTGATCAAGAGAGGTTTAAGACGATTACTTTGCTCAGAAGTACAGTAGGGGAGGGCAATTAATACCGATGATATTATGAATGATCTTTTTTGTGTTTTTGAATGATTTTGATTCTGTGAATGGTAGATGGTGTATATATTGGTTGATGGGTTCTTCTTTGTGTATATTTTAGGGTATGGGTTCTTCTTTGTTTAGCCTATAGGTACTTCTTGGCATATCTTTTTCCGTTCTTTGTCTTATATATGTTGTTTGGCCTAATTATGCTTCTTATTATTTGCAGAATAGTTCTAGGCAATCCACAAGTAAAAAAGGTTGATTGCCAATGTGTCCCTACTTTCAGATCATCCAACAAGGGTTTCTTAGTTTTAAGGTGTCTTTCTTCTAATTCATGTACTTTGTAAACCAGTTTCATGTCCAGTAGCCCATAGGCTTAGAGCTAATTGCGCGAGCGTTCTTGAAGCATCTTAACAGAACTGTGTAACAAATATCCAGTCTCATTTGTGTTCAAGTTGTCACGATGTCTTCGTTGCAACTACCTGTTTTTGTTTTTTTGTTTTTGTTTGTTTTGATTTTTTTTTTTTTTTGTCTATACATTTTATAGGTAGTGTTACCAGGTTTGCTTCTTTCTCTTGCCATTCTTTTGAATTGCATAATGGGAAGTTTTTACTAATACCATGAAACAAGATGGCAGTAAGGATCACAATGCATATTCTCTTTAATAAATCAAATTGTGATGGATAAACATGAAGAAGAAAACGACTAATTGCAGGATCACAATGCATTTTCTCTTTACTAAATAAAACTGTGATGGATAAACATGAAGAAGAAAATGACTAATTGCAGAAGATAGAATGAAAAATCCATTGTTACAGATGAGAACAATGTTGTGATCTGACTAGAATTTATTATTTGAAAGGGAAATTGTTCAAAAAGTTTATTGAAATATGAGGCATTTGTGTTGATCTGTAAGACATAGAGCATCTAAGTGAACAAGTTGAATCTATAGTTTAGTTCGAGCATTTTTTTGTATATGGAGTATTGTTCGTTAACCTTGCAAAGTTAGTGATTTATTATAGTTCAAAAGGTTAACGATACATTTGAGTAGAAAATAGCAAACTCGGTGAAGCTCAATATATCCCAAATAAAAAGAAGAAAGACGATATGAGGTTACGCACACGCATACAAAGCAAAAATATATTTTAAAAATAAAATTCGCACACGTGAGCGCGGCCCTTCTGCACGCGTGTATGCGCGTGTAGTAAGGCTAGTAATAAACTAGAAACAGTACTCGCGCGTTGCTGCGTGTTTTATAATACTGCATTGACGTTACATAATATGAGATTAACCACTGGAATTATAAGAATATTGAGTATTCTTACTTACAATCACTATTGGAACAATCTTACAATCACTGTTGGAACAACTATAAATGGTTACTGGAAACCTTTTACATATTATAGTGTTCATAAGCCATGGGTACCAGTATCATGCTCAAAAAGATTTGAAACATAATCCTTTTTCCTCGTCTGCAACATGGGAAGAAACAACGCTCAGCAGTCAGCATATCAAATTTGGTCAGCAAAATGCTAGTAGCTTGGAGGACTTGCCAGTAAGGCCTTCAATTTTGCTCATCTTACTGCCAAGTTTAGCTTCCAATTCAGCCATTTTGATTTCATCATTTGTCTATATGGCATACCCAAACAAAATGTCAAATAATTAGCACATGAATCTGCAAGAAGTGCATTCACAGGACTCAAAGGAATAACATGACAAAATGAATAACTATGCAACTCTGTAAAAGAAACAGCTTGGTGCATTTGTTAAACAAACACAGATTGAAATTCACAAATTCATATGATACTTATACATTCTCACCCACGATTGGAATTCACAAAATCATTTGCCTGTAATTACTTTTAAAGGGTGTGGCTATACATTATTGCTGGTGTAAGGGATTTTACAGTCTTTGCATCACTCACCAAGGACATAAGCCTTTGCAGTTACATTATCTGAATGATACAATTCCAGTCATTCAAACATACAAACAACCTTTTCTCATTCCTGAGATATGCAAAAGGGGAGATAGATACTCTCTTTAACCATACTTAATGGAATATCATTTACCCAAAGTTGGAGAAGAAAGCAGGTAAAAGATCACGCATTTAGTGTAAATAAGAATCTGACTGCAGAGAATTCGACAAAGGCGATGCATAAGATTGGCTTACTTTTTCAGTTCAGGGGTGTGTCCTTTTCCATGAAACATTGGCTTGTGTTCTTATTGTTTTTCTTGCTAAGACAGACACTATATCTCTATCTGCACAAAATGCCTTGCCACTGCCCTTCAAAATTTAAAACCACTTTTTATAAGTCACCACTTGTGTAATCAAAACCAAGCGATATCATCTAATAGCATGGGAGAAAAGAATAGCAGCTCATGTTAAAGAACAAAATTAGTGGCAACGGGGAGGAAAAGATTAAAAAAAACACAATTACCTTCAGTGCAATACAACTGACATCCGGATTATCTTCCCAACTTCTGTACAGCTTTTGCCAATCTAGCCCCTATAAAATCACCACAAACTACTGAATAATGGGTGTTATGCAAAATACCAAACCAAACAATAGAAACTAAATGCATGGAAAGAAACTATAAACAAATCACATTAAGAATTATATGAATAGAATTGAAGAGTTCAAATGATGGGTAAATTGAAACATGGTTATATGAGAAAGCAAAGAATTGTTGGCTTTTAAGTGGCGGATATGAAGAAAAAATTGTAGAAATGGTGTTAAAAATATGGTCAAACATAGGAAGCAAATTTCATGTCATTGACACATGCTCATTCTAATATTAATCTCACCTTTCTTCATGAATTGCTCACTCATTTTCAGCTGCAAGCCTCTATCATTAACAGCAGAAGCGTCATTCTCCAATAGCTGCAATCCAATTTGTCTGACATCATGTTCAAGCTTGCTCTCTTGGAAACCGAATCCAAATGCTTCTTCCTCTCTTCTAACAGCTTCTGCAACGCCTTAGCATGCTTCTCATGCTGTTAAATGGAATTTTCGAGTTAATCCAGATACTATCCTCTTTCCAATTGTTCCTCTAGCTGCCTCTAGGTTTGTGATTTTCGCTCTTCTGCTGACTTCTCCCTTACTTCCATAACTTTCCCCAGTAAGGCAAAATGATCTTTGCCTTTGCTTGCTCTTTATATGCTGTGTTACCGTCAAGGTCAGAAGCTGCAAAATCACCATGATCAAATTTTTAAGATACTTAACAATGAGTCTCAGAATAACAACTATATAACTATCCACAAAAATTTGATCCTTTCTCAAATTCCATAACATGCAACCTGGATGTATCAAAATCAAACTATGCAATCCATAATCCATCAGGTTTCAATAGCATCTAACTCCATCACAATAAAACCTTTGCAGGCATACGCAATGCATTTTCATTTCGAGAAATTTCAATTTAATAGTAATGTTCAGTGCTTTCCAAATAGTCTTAATGCCATGATGTTTGTTTTTGGGTCTTCTGATTGACTGAAGGAAGCATAAGAGGCAGTACTACAATGTATACAGAATTAGATGCTTGCCTAGAGTAATACAGAGGCATGACATAACTACCTTTTGATGGCACAAAGGCAAGACTGAAGGATTTCTTTGATGACTGCAGTACTTCCTCAAATACACTTGCTGTACCAGCCCCCATGACACCTACCTTAACATTTGGAGTTCTGGCAGCCCTAAAGACCAAGAAGAAGCTTGCTGTCATTTTGGAATATAGAAATGATCCAAAAATGATCATGGAAGAATGAAATATAAAAAACCTTTTCTCCGTAATTCTTCCGAGCACCATAAAATTTTACAGAAATTAACCAAACTACAGAGTAATCATTCAAACTAAACTCCCCAGTTTCACATAAAGGGGATATTCTTAATGTTGACAACTCAAGAACAGCTTTGAAACCAGAGAAAATATTGAAATTGAGATCCCAGATAAAGTCCTTTCACCTCACAAACTAAATAAAGATCATATGGCAATGCAAAATGCATGCTAATTAAAGATTATACTGAATTTTGGGGTGTAGAGGTTGATCATTCATTTCAATTCAGTCTTATTAATGTTCATATGCATCCAAATCAA
>LYNE01001085.1:30257-42502 GCA_001662545.1 Rosa x damascena | reverse complement strand
TTGAAAACCTGGAAATGAATAATGAAGCATACTTGAATATGGGATCATGTTGGTCATCATTGTTGCCTCATCTTTCAGAAAAAGTTAAACTCAGTATATCCATGTGAATATGGCAGAAGCTCCTCTACTTCAATTATACTTGTGCTTCCATTTTTGGTCTACTGGTTCCTCTTCCATACTTGGATACTTGCAGAACCTCACACCATCTATAGAAAACAGAAACAATGATCAACTCCATACAATGCTCCAATGGACAATAATTCATCGACTTTCAATTACATTGATTTGTTTTGGCATATACTTTTGAACAAAAAGACTTTTATTAAACTTTTATTAAGCACTTGAATCCTTTTTTTTAACATGCCAACCAAACATTACAAAAAAGAGCATGCTTTTCCTCACCACAATAAAAAAATAACTCATACAAATTAAGAAAAGAGATGAACCTCAACAGCAGCATACCTTAGTTTCCACACATCCAACCAAATCAAAAACTCAGACCTCAACCACAGCAATCGAAGCCATCACTAATTGCAACCCTACAAATCCCAAATAGCCAAGAAACCAAATCAGAAAACCACCCCAACAGTAGATTAAAAAAGTCACAAATTCATAATAAACATAAACCATAAAAACAAAAAATGCGTATCGGGTACCACAGAAATAACAACAAAGCATAAAACATATACCACAATCAAATCCTCAGATACTCAAAGCCAAATCACTAATTGCTCACGGAAATAACAACAAAGCACAAAAACGATACATACTAACACATGCATGAAACAATTTGGTGCTTTCCTCTCTGTTCAAGGCCAAACATTCCCACAGAAACCATCTCAAACATTCCCAATTAAGCGGTGCAAAGTGCAAACACAGCTCAAATGCAAACCCACACAAACCTACCTTTATATGCACCACCGAAAATTACATGCACCGAAATTCAAAACAAATCAACCAAATAAAAGATTCACCTGATCAGCTCAAAATCTCAAAGACATCTGATTGCTCAATCGGATTCTTTAATTTGATCAAAAAGTTGCCACCTCAATCGAAAACTGGAAGATGAAAGCGATGCGTCTACCTCAATCACGATCAAGAAATTTGAAGGATATTTGAGAGAGTCAGATTCGAGAGAGCGAAAAGGAGGTCGCTCAAGCATAGTTGGTGATGGTGGTTGCTGGAAGGGTGGGATCTGGGTAGAAGGTCAGATTTGTTGTCTTTTCTCCATGGTGGTTTCAAGTGGTCGTCTTCACCTTGCGGCAATGACGGTGTTTCGAGGTCGCTAAGGCTGGGCTTTCTTATTCTTCGGCCGAGTCCGACTGGTTTCTGCATTCCCCTGCTTCTACCGCCGGCAGTCGAATCGAAGGACTTGGAACTGGTTTGGCAAGTCTGTGATGCACGCCTGATAGCATTATCTACCTCTCTGTGGAGCAAAGTAGGAAAGACACGATAACACTGAGCAGCAGCCCAGGTGTCGAAGCAAGAAACAGCACGCAGGGGCAAAATCGTCTTTTCGTCCATTACCGGCTCGGCTCCAGCCGGAACTGTTCATAAGCCGATGAACAGTGCGTTGAGAATTAGTATATTGTAAATTATCGTAATAAAAAGAGGAAGTTTGAAGATTGAAGGTAAAGAAAGAAATAAGAGAAATAAAAAAATAAAACTGATGTGATCTGAGCCATATATATTAACACCGCTTAATATGAGCCATTCATTTTATCTATTGTGAATACTTGAGAGAAGAGGTTAGGAAGGGGAGAGAATAGTAGATCTGTCTGGAGATCACACCGACTCTCTCTTTTCTCTCAATACCAGTCACGACACTACTAAAATGGAAAAAGAAGGAGGTACGTACTCTGGATCTTTCCTAAGTCCGCTCTCCTTCTTGGCTCGCTGGCACATGATGTCACCATACCATTGACTTGGTGGCTTGACGATGGATCCAGCTAGGGTTGTGAAATGATTTGGTGGCTTGTAGATTGTGCTTTTGTTTCAGTTTCAATTGATGTTTAACAAATAAAGATGACAATAAGAAGAAACTCAATGGAAGGATTTGAGTTAGACTGATTTTTTAATTTTTAATTTTTTTTATTACATTGATTCTTTCGATTAATCCGGGTTCGGGTTGTTACAAATGGTATCAGAGCAGGGACATGATTACTGGAGTTTGTGTGTGGGAAAGAAATGAAGGCATGCTATTTTTCATTTTCCTGAGTTGATAGTGTTAGTACTGAATGCTGATTCCAGGGTATAATTTCTGGTTCATTTGTTTTAATTTTTGCCTTTGGGGCACATGCAAGCATTGTATTTGTTCTTGTTTTATGTTGGTCAAGTAGACAATTGTTTTGTGTTCTGGGGTTGGTTTGGCCGACTCTCAGTTCTAGCATGTATTACTTGGACTTGCATCACTGCAGAATGCATTATGTAAAGCCCAAAGCTTATCATATTGATTTAGGTCCTCTTTCCATGATCTTAGATGACATAGTTTTTTTTTTTTTCCCTTAATATTTTCAAGAAATTCTTTAGCTTATCTTTCTTGAAATGATTATTTACTGTTGATAGGTTTCCTTCTTGAAACCTGGTAATCTGGTATGGTGAAATCATTTTGACTTGTTATATAATTGCAGCTTCGTATCAGTTTGGGTATCATAAATTACTGATTATATTGAGATAGTAATGGTACTTGCTAGTATAAGGTATATCAGATTTTTTCCCATGGGAGTTTCAATAGTTGAAAAGTTTGATTAGATTTTTGGACCTTATGTATTAATGTACTGTAGATAACCCAAGAATCTATGACTCCTTGTCTAGATTTAGAATCTTAGCTTTTTCACAAGTTGGTTTGGCCTTAGAGCTTTATTTCAGAGGGGGAGTTATCAGGTATATGAATATATAAGAAACCAGTCAATTTCAAGAGATGCCTGATGCTTCCTAATGAATATATTTCCAATTTCTATTCAAAATAAGAGCTCAAGAAATGGAATGGTCAGAAATGAAAACAGTAAGTTTTGGCAATGATGTTGAGTATTGTATTACTGCAGCTCATGGACTAGTGAATACATGTTCCCCGGTTGTTTTTAGGTGACAAGCTACTTTACCTAATTTGCATTATTCTAATGCTTATTCTGGTTGTCTTGGTTTGAATTTTGAATATTATGTATGGGTTTCTCTTCTTGGAAGGTATTAATTTAATTACTATTCCTGGAGATGATTGAAGGTCCTCTTTGTTTTCCAGCTTGGAGACACCAGTTCATTATTTAGTCGTTTATATGAACTTATAAGTCTTGGATATTCCTTATTATTTGCTTACCAATTTCACGATGCAGTATCTCAGGTCCTGGTACATTTAGATTTTGTAGAACTACATGGAGCTAATGATATGCAACAGGTGATGCCAAGGATACATCGAAGTTACTAAAACTTTGTAGCTCATCTAGGAAAGTTTATCTATTAATTGGAATCGACCGTTCTTGAAAGGTGCTTGTTCCCCTTACTGTAGTATATAGGACAATCTTTATTTGCTAGTTTTTGAAAGTTTACAATATGCTGTCTATGATGTAGATGTAGTCATGCCAATCTATTATCTCTTTAAGAGTTTGTACATGTAAATTATATGTAAATGGGTCAGTAAAAGCCTGAAAGGGATGCAATAATCTCTGGGAAGCAGGTATGTATATCCAGGTAAATTCCTTCCCTTAGATTTACACCACATTTACAGTTGTAGGTATGTTTTCCTTTTCATTTAGATTCTTGAATTCTATCCATATACCTTGTTGGGGCTTTTGTGTTTGCATAGATGATCAGGCTTTATGAATTAGCCAACTTCTTTTTCACTTGCACAATTAACTGAACATGGTCTATCTATGTTTGAAATTTTCAAGTCATGGTGACTTTATTGAAAGGAAATTAAAGATGACAGAATGTGATATGAATGAAAGGCAGCAAGTTAATTGTTTAATGAGTTGAATCCGGTTAGGCCCGGGAAAAATTAAGTAGGAATTGTGTCTCCCTTGGGTGAAAGACCCTAAACCTGATTGGGGCTCGTGGATTCGAGCGGATAATTAAGTAGGGATTGTGCCTCCTTAGGGTGAAAGACCCAAAACCCAATCTGGAATCCGCTTAGTACGGGGTGTCCTCGGTGGCCTTAATCTGAGGTTTTGCTTAGTACGGGGTTCTCGATGACCTTAATTCGAGAGATTTTAGGCCTAACCAGGGGAAAGAGGAAATAAAATTGTTACTTGACAAATTTGAAAGGAATATGGTGAATAAATGTTATAAATGCAGACTTGTGGAATTCATTTGCTTATTTGCTGATCCACTTCGTGGATAGATGAACATATTGGTTCTGTTATAGGGATTGTCCCAAGTTTTTTTTTTTTTCCGACAACGAAGAAAAAGACTTGATTCAACAGAGAGCTGGGCTATGTTAGGCTCTTCACGTTGATGGTTTAATAACTAATTTGACTGCTGAACAAACATTTAGTAAAAATCACGGTTGTACAACCTTTCCTTCGTTCTGAAATGGATGGTCAAGACAGTTTTGTGTAACAAAAAGGCAAAAACTATAACTCCTAGCCTTACCTAGCTATCAGTTGCTTTTGACTACGTCAATAGGAAACCAAACCAAGAACTCAGTATCTTGAAATGCGCAGCCAACTTTGGAAGAGCCCACCCTCCCACAGCTTTGAGCGCTTTGTAGAAGCTGGATCTTTTAGAAACAACATCGAACACTGGCATCCCTTGAATAATGAAATACGCTTCTTTCAGGATATCGGTGTTCTTTTCTCATTTACTTTGACCCAGCTAGAGGAGCCTTTGCCCACTGAGCTACCAAAAATTTAGAATTTTCAGTTGCATTTTTCCTCGTCAACCATGCTTTCCAGATCGAATGTTGGAGTTCCCTCTGGGAGATGGTGAAGAATCTTTGTCAAATTGACATTGGAACTTTTTATTTGGATTCATAGTATAGTCCCACAGAATTACAAGTATAATTATGTTTCTCGTCGCATGGCAAAGGTAGGGCGCTTTCTGAAAATATCATAGCTGTTTTAGGGAATCAGAAATTGAGAGAAATTTGCTGTGTATTCTCATTGATAATAGGGGTCTCTTTATATAGAGGATAACAAGGCATAGAGTTTGAATCATACAAGGAAATATAATCTCTAGATTCTTCTAATTAAACCCTATTACCACTAGGTCAAGTAACCTAGAGTTTGGGCCAAACACAAATTAGGGTTTTACTTGAACACTCCCCCTTGTGTTGCCCAAACGCGGTGCTTCTCTCGTTGCCTCGCTAAAAACCTTGCCGAGTAACAAAAACCCAGTGGGACAAAAATAACCTCGGTCGAAGGGGAAAAAGAGCACAACACACCCTTCACGCTTCGAGATGAACATGTAGACATCTCCCCCTGATGTCTGCGCCTCCCCCTGATGACTACGATCATGGGAGTTCAGATAATTTCCGCAAGCCAATTCTTGCCACATGTTTCTCGAAAGTGGATTTAGGCAATGACTTAGTGAACAAGTCTGCTACATTGTCCTCAGATCGAATCTGGTTTACTTTGATCTTGAGGAGTTTTTGTTGTTGCTGATTGTAGAAGAATTTGGGCGATATATGCTTGGTGTTGTCGCCTTTGATGTAGCCTTGTTTCATTTGTTCAATGCAAGCAGCATTATCCTCATAAATGCTCTTTGGCTCATCTGTGGTAGACTTCAGACCACAATTGTTTCGAATATGCGTAACTATGGATCGAAGCCATATACATTCACGAACTGCTTCGTGAAGAGCAATAATCTCTGCATGATTCGAAGAGGTAGCGACTAAGGTCTGCTTTGTAGACCTCCAAGATATCGCGGTCTTTCCCATGGTGAAAACATAACCAGTTTGGGAGCGACCTTTATGTGGGTCAGTGAGGTACCCAACATCAGCAAAACCTTCCAAAACACTTATATCGTTTTGGGATGGGGAAAGGGAACGCATTCCACCATGTGTGGCGTCCCTTGCATTTGATGGGTCTGAATCCATCGTCTCTCTGTAGGGATAGAACAAGCCCATATCAATCATACCACTTAGGTATCGAAAGATATCTTTAACACCAGTCCAATGGCGTCGTGTTGGCGCAGAGCTATATCTAGCTAGCAAGTTCACAGCGAATGAGATGTCCGGTCTTGTGCATTGTGCTAAGTACAATAATGCGCCTATTGCACTTAGGTAGGGCACTTCTGCCTCTAGCACTTCTTCATCGTCATCTTTTGGACGAAATGGATCCTTCTTTGGATCAAGACTACGGATGATCATTGGGGTGCTTGAAGGCTTAATCTTGTCAGTGTTGAAACGCCTAAGCATCTTTTGCGTATAAGCTGATTGATGAATCAGGATACCATCTCTACGGTGCTCAAGTTCTAAACCGAGGCAAAACCGTGTTTTCCCAAGATCTTTCATCTCAAACTCGGATTTCAAGTGTTCAGCGGTTTCCCTTAATTCTTTAAGGGTGCCAATTATGTTCATGTCATCGACATAAACCGCTACTATTGCAAATCCGGAACTTGTCCTTTTTATGAACACACATGGGCATAGTTCATTGTTGACATATCCCTTGCCAATCAAGTAGTCACTTAGACGGTTATACCACATCCGTCCGGATTGTTTCAATCCATATAGTGAGCGTTTCAATCTAATTGCAAACGCGCTCCGTGGTTTAGAGCCACTTGATTTGGGTAACTGAATTCCGTCTGGAATCTTCATGTATATCTCTGTATCTAGATCCCCATATAGATACACAGTAACCACATCCATAAGCTGCATGTTCAGTTTTTCGGAAACTACCAAACTGACAAGGTAGCAGAACGTTATAACGTACATTACGGGAGAATAGGTCTCCTCATAGTCGATTCCAGGGCGTTGTGAGAAGCCTTGCGCCACAAGGCGAGCTTTGTAGCTTACAATCTCGTTTCTCTCATTACGCTTTCTAACGAATACCCATTTGTGACCAACTGGTTTGGTGTTGGGCGGTATTGGTACAACTTTGCCAAATACCTTTCTTTTCGCTAGAGAATCAAGTTCTGCCTGGATCGCATCTTTCCATTTTGGCCAATCAGCTCTACGTTGGCATTCATCAACGGAGCGTGGTTCGATGTCATCGGTCTCAACAATCTCACGCGCCACTGAATACGCAAATACGTCATCAATGATGATGGAGTTTCTTTCCCACGTCCCATGTACACTAGTGAAATTTACAGAGATCTCTACGTTCTCAGGGATAGGTTCTGACATTGAGGCGTCTCCCAATGATGTCTCTTGGACATAACCATAATCCGGAACATTCTCATGGGACGGATTTTGAGTATCGATGATCAAAGGATTTGTTTGTGCCTCATTCGCTCTCTTTCTAGGGCGAGTATCCTTCGAACCAATTGGTCTACCGCGGTTCCTTGCGGGACCTGCGGCCATAGACTCCACATCATTACCATCCTGGGCAATGGCGCCATCTCCTGGTATCACAGGAGTGGCGTTATGTTCATTATTCGGGACATTAATCCTTGCAGGCACGTTTGCAGCAGGTATATGTGATCTCATCACTTTGGCAACATCAGAAAACACATCAGGCAGAGTGTCTACTACGTTCTGGAGCTCGATTATTCTTCGCACTTCAAGTTTGGACTGTGCGGTACGGGGATCGAGATGAGACACAGTGGGGACAGACCACGACAATTCATGTCGTTCCTGTTGAGCATCTGTGTTCTTATCTCCCCCTAATGATGGGAAGACTGTCTCATCAAAGTGACAATCCGCAAATCTAGCGGTAAAGAGATCGCCTGTCAAGGGTTCAAGATAGCGGACGATAGTTGGAGATTCATATCCAACATAAATGCCCATTCGTCTTTGTGGACCCATCTTTGTACGCTGTGGCGGCGTAATAGGCACATAAATGGCACACCCAAAAATTCGTAAGTGCGAGATATCAGGCTCGTACCCAGTCACTAGCTGTAACGCAGAGTACGATTGGGTTGCAGTGGGTGGTAGACGAATTAGCGTCGCTGCATGCAATATTGCATATCCCCAAGCAAAAACAGGGAGATTGGTGCGCATAACCAATGTTCATGCTATCATTTGTAGTCGTTTGATAGCGGCTTCTGCGAGACCATTTTGGGTATGAACATGGGGAACTAGATGCTCTACATCAATCCCCAGTGACATGCAATAGTCATCGAACGTTTTCGATGTAAACTCCCCAGCATTATCAAGTCGAATTGACTTAATGGGATGGTTAGGGTAGTGAGCCCGTAGACGGATAATCTGGGCGAGGAGTTTAGTATAAGCAACATTTCGAGTGGACAACAGCGGGACATGTGACCAGCGTGTCAACGCATCAACCAATACCATAAAGTATTTAAAGGGTCCGCATGATGGTTGAATTGGTCCACAGATATCCCCTTAGATTCTCTATAAGAACGGAATGAGTACTTTAGGATCCTTTGCGTAGGACGGTTTCGGTCGTAGTTTCCCGAAGGAACAGACTTTGCAAAATGAGCGAGGGGCCTTAGAAGCAACCAATGTGGATTTTGGTTGGGCCTGAGCGTCTGTAGCGCTATTAGAAGCAAAGTGTGTGACTACATCTCCCAACATGGCGTTGGAGCCATGGGAATTAGTATGTATGGCGTCATGGCCATTGGGAGGAACAACCATGCATGGCGTCATGCTCATGGTTGGCGCCATTGATTGGCGTCATCACATGGGACTTGGGCGGCCCTATGGCGCCCCAAGACGGCTGCAGCGCCAGATGCTGCAATTGTTGCAGTCTTGCTAAGTCCAGGAATCAATTTTCGATTCTTGCTTCTTCTCACTCCGAAGAATGGATGTCCGTGTGAAGTCTTTAGTAGACGGAGCATCATATCACGACCAGGGTGTCCTAGTCGGTCGTGCCAAAGCCAATATGTGTCAGAATCTAAGAGATCTTCTCTTATGACATTATTGGATTCAATAGATCGAATTGTAGTAACATAAAGTCCACTAGATTGACACATAAGCTTCTTTAAGATGCGCTTTCGTCCGCAATCATTAGAGGTAATACAAAGGAACTATTTTCCGTTCTCATTATGCGTTTCCGCATGGAATCCGTTGGCGCTTATATCTTTAAAACTCAATAAGGTTCGATTTGCCTTAGGAGCGTAGAGAGCTTCAGTGACTTTAATCAAGGTGCCATTTGGCAATAGGAATTGGGCCATTCCATGTCCTTGAACTAAACCTGATGGTCTAGCCATCGTAGTCACAGAGGAATATGTAGGCAACATCTCTAAGAATAATTGCCTATGTCGTAGAATGTTATGCGTAGTCGCACTATCAGCAAGACATTGTAGTTCATCCATTCCTAAAAGAAAAACTCATAATTAAAAAGGAGTCATAAAGAAAAGCACTCAACTTTTATTAATAAGCCAAACAGAATTACATCATCATTTCTTTGACCAAAGAAGATCTAATCCAATAAACTAGCTAATGCAAAACAATGGCGGTCATCCAACTTCTTTCGGTAATTCCAATGTAAATTTGACCAGGTGAGTAGACAGATGTCGGTGGAGCAAAGCTCGCTTAAGTACCAATTATCTCAAAACCTTCCTAGACATCACATTTACATTGAGTACGCCTACTTTGAAGAAAGACTAATGCCATTGGCATCTACTACAAAAATAATATGGCAATCGCTTGGAAAATAAAAAGACTTAATCAAAATCGCCAGTTTCTGGGTCTTGATCTTTGTAGTCTTCCACCCTTAGATCGAGATCGCCATCTTGATCTTCTTGTTCCATGTAATTTTCCTCCCTTGCTTCACGATACATCTTGTATGCGTTTGCAACATTCTGGGATGCTTTACACCCCCTTGCCCAATGTCCTGGTAGTCCACACCTGAGACAAACATCATTATGGTCAGGCTCCCTTGATCGAGGCGCTTTAGGAGTGCCTTGTGGACGGTTATTCCCTTTGGTGGTGTCACCACCATAACCGGAGGCTTAGCCTCTCTCTCTCTTCACACGTTTACCTCCATGGTTCCGTGCACGCCTATCTTGGCGGTTTCCTTCCTCTTTAGGGCGAGAATATGGACCAGAACGTCCAGAATTATCCCTACTCTTAGGGTTTCGCTCCTTGAGTCCTCCCTTGGAGGCGCGACTATAATTAGACTCCAGAATTGACTTGGTTCCCACGGGCCTAGAGTTATAGTTCTTCACAAGTATGTTGTCGTGATTTTCAGCTACGTTCATGGCACCAATTAGCTCATGAAATCTTGTGATGCGTCTAGCATTGACATCAATCCGATAGTTCTTGGCTATCATCAATGCGGAGACGGGGAAGGTGGAGAGAGTCTTCTCGATCAACATCGTATCAGTGATTTTCCGCCCACAGAATTCCATCAAAGACTTGATACGAAGTGCTTCCGAATTGTAGTCTAGCACAGACTTGAAATCACAAAAGCGGAAGCTATGCCATCTTACTTCTAAGTTTGGAAGCAGGGAGTCACGAACGTTGCCAAAATGCTGCTCGAGTTCCACCCATAGCTTTCTTGGGTCTTCCTCATTGGGGTACTCATTTTGGAGCGTGTCATTCATGTGCCTTGTCATAAGAATAATGGCTTTTGCTTCATTAGCCTCTCTCGTAGCTCTATTTGCTTCAAAAGTAGCAGCTTGCTGAGGAGTAAGCACGTTTTAACTTGGCTCTTGGATTGTACTCAGGATCCCATCAGCCTTAAGATGCTGGCGCACATCACGGACCCACTTGTGGTATCCTGCGCCTGTTGTCTCTAGTGGAGTGAAGCTCAATTTGTTCAGGTTACTCATCCTGAAAAACAACAAGAAAATAGGGTTAGTTTCGGAGCGAAAAAGGCTACCACGAAAAACTATAAAATTTCTGAGCGAAGTCGCTTCCAAGAAATTAGGGATTTTCTGAGCGTAGTCGCTTCCAAGAAAATCCGATTCCAAGAGGGGTTTTGGATTTAGATAGAAACAATGATGTATGTGGTCGATCGTTTTTCTTCTCAACAAACTCTAAGTTTGGAGGACTCTACAAGCTCCAAGCTTGGAGTGAGCACGAACCCCTACAGTTCGGCTTTTGGTCTCCCTTATGAAGAAGAAAGGGATGTTGGAAGTCCCCAAGAAAAGAAGAAAATAATGAAAAACTTCAAAAACGGGAACTTTTAGAAAAATTTACCTTGAAAAGTGGTCGGAAATTCTTGACCGGAAAAGTTACTGTAGATGGCCGGAAAAAGTCACCGGAAGTCACCGGAAAAAGGTTGACCGACGGTTGATTGGAGTTGACCGATCTGTTGACGTGGCAGATCAGTTGCTGACGTGGCAGGCTGACTGGATGTTGACGTGGCTCGGCTATTGGGCTTCTGGGCTGAGGGCTAATCTGCTTATGCTTCTGGGCCTAGGGCTTCTGTACTTCTGGGCTTCGTCTGATGGGCTGGGTTGACTGAAGCAGGGTTGAGGATGCAGGAGGTGGTTCGGTGGTGCAGTGTATTCAGGCGGCCGGTTCGGATGTTTCTAGGCCGGTTCCGGTGGTGAATTTTCCGGTTCCCGGAATCTGGGGACAAGGTTCTTCTGGAGATCAAGTATGGCTGCAGGAGGAGCTGAGGAAACCTTCGAACAGGGCAGAGATATTTGCATCACTTCCGGTGGCCGGTTTGGTGTTTTCCCAGCCGGTTCTGGTCGTGGCGCCGCCGGTTCCGGACTCCTAGAGTTGAGAGCTTCAAGGTGGGCGGCGGTGATTTCTGGGATTTGAAGGCTACGAATTTAGGGTCTCAGGGTTAGGGCTTCGTGCTGATAACATGTTTTAGGGAATAAAAAATTGAGAGAAATTTGCTGTGTATTCTCATTGATAATAGGGGTCTCTTTATATAGAGGATTACAAGGCATAGAGTCTGAATCATACAAGGAAAGATAATTTCTAGATTCTTCTAATTAAACCCTATTACCACTAGGTCAAGTAACCTAGAGTTTGGGCCAAACACAAATTAGGGTTTTACTTGAACAATAGCATACTTGTCTCAGAGAAATCCTTAATAGAGTCAGTCACTTGACATAACCTCTGGATACAAAGATTGTTTTTTTTTCTTTTTCTAAGAGAACAAGGGAGATGGTTTTCTACCTTAAAGATTGTGTTTAATGGTAATTTCGTGGAATAATAATAATAAGGATTAAATTTAGTTTACCTCCCTAAGGTTTGGGGGTAATTTCATGTTAGTCCATGTCCT